>BMAO01008626.1:0-38210 GCA_019973975.1 Trichonephila clavata
TCGATCTAATAATCAGATATTAACAGTCAAGGAAATAACTGGTATAGTTGATTTGGTATATCGTAACTGTGGTCAAAGTGCTACAGTGGCATTTTCTGATAAATTAATGGTACTTGGCTTTGAGTATGCCACATTTTCTGGTGTCTCTTTTGGTCGTTGTGATATGGTTATACCTGAAACTAAAGCTACACATGTTGATCACGCGAGGGGTGAAATTAAGAAATTCTCTATGCAATATCAAGATGGGCTAATAACTAGAAGTGAGAGGTATAACAAGGTTATAGATGAATGGTCTAAGTGTACGGATATGGATAGCTAATGATATGTTAAAAGCAATATCTATGTATGATGGAAATAGTAAGTACAACTCAGTGTATATGATGGTTAACTCTGGGTGCAAGGGGTTCTACTTCACAGATGAAACAGCTAGCAGGAATGCCGAGGGCTCATGACCAAACCTTCTGGTGAGATTATAGAAAACCTATAATTTCTAATTTCCGTGAAGGATTGAACGTATTTGAATACTTTTAATTCTACTCACGGTGCGCGTAAAGGTTTAGCTGACACTGCACTTAAAACTGCAAAACTCTGGATACTTAACTCGTCGTTTAGTTGATGTATCTCAAAATTGCATAGTTACAAAGCATGACTGTAAAACAAAAAATGGTCTTGTTGTGAGAGCTACAGTTGAAGGAAGTACTATAGTTGCATCTCTAGAGAGTGTTGTGCTGGGTAGAACAGCTGCAAATGATATTATATAACCCAGTGACAAAAGAATTATTAGTAAAAGCAGGGGAATTAATTGATGAGGATAAAGTAAAGCAAATCAGCATTGCAGGTCTTGATGTTGTAAAAATTAGATCGCCTTTAACTTGTGAAATAAGTCCTGGTGTATGTTCTTTATGTTATGGAAGAGACTTGCAACTGGTAAAATTGTTTCAATAGGTGAAGCAGTTGGTGTTATAGCTGCTCAATCTGTTGGAGAGCCAGGTACTCAGTTAACGATGCGTACTTTTCATATAGGTGGAGTAATGACTAGAGGCGTTGAATCCTCGAATATTATAGCTTCTATTAATGCTAAAATAAAGTTAAACAATAGTAATATAATTATAGATAGAAACGGAAATAAAATTGTGATAAGCCGTTCCTGTGAAGTCGTGTTGATTGATAGCCTTGGTAGTGAGAAGTTGAAGCACAGTGTACCTTACGGCGCTAAGCTTTATGTAGATGAGAGTGGGTCAGTAAAAATTGGCGATAAAGTTGCGGAATGGGATCCTTATACATTGCCTATTATCACGGAGAAGACTGGTACAGTGTCTTATCAGGACTTAAAAGATGGAATTTCGATCACTGAAGTGATGGATGAATCTACAGGAATATCAAGCAAAGTAGTAAAAGACTGGAAATTGCATTCTGGTGGAGCTAATTTACGTCCTCGTATTGTGCTGCTTGACGATAATGGTAAAGTAATGACACTCGCAAGTGGCGTTGAAGCATGTTATTTTATACCAATCGGTGCAGTGCTCAATGTACAAGATGGCCAGAAGGTTCATGCAGGTGATGTTATTACAAGAACACCAAGAGAGTCAGTTAAAACTCGTGATATTACTGGTGGTTTACCGAGGGTTATAGAGTTATTTGAAGCACGTCGTCCTAAAGAGCATGCTATTGTTAGTGAGATAGATGGCTATGTAGCGTTTTCTGAAAAAGACCGTAGAGGAAAACGCAGTATATTAATTAAACCTGTAGATGAACAAATTTCTCCAGTTGAATATTTGGTATCAAGAAGTAAGCATGTAATAGTCAATGAAGGTGATTTTGTACGTAAAGGTGATCTATTGATGGATGGTGACCCTGATCTCCATGATATTTTACGTGTGCTTGGGTTAGAAGCTTTAGCGCACTATATGATTTCTGAAATACAGCAAGTTTATAGATTGCAGGGTGTTCGTATAGACAATAAGCATTTAGAGGTGATCTTAAAACAAATGCTACAAAAAGTGGAAATTACTGATCCTGGTGATACTATGTACTTGGTTGGCGAAAGCATTGACAAGCTGGAAGTTGATAGGGAAAATGATGCTATGAGTAACTCTGGCAAACGGCCTACTCATTATCTTCCTATTCTGCAGGGGATTACTAGGGCAAGTCTTGAAACTAGCTCCTTTATTTCTGCTGCCTCTTTCCAAGAGACAACAAAAGTACTTACAGAAGCAGCATTCTGCGGGAAGAGTGATCCTTTAAGTGGATTAAAAGAAAATGTTATAGTAGGAAGATTAATTCCTGCTGGTACAGGTTTGATTATGAATAAGATCAGAGCACTTTCACTTTGTGATAATGTGGATAAATATGAAAAATATTTTGATATTGAAACTTATGACGAGGAATGGTTGATGGATAATGGTTGTCATTTACACTCTGGTGAGGAAGAGAGCGTAGTGGCATACGATCAGTCGAATTGAGTACAGCTAGTGTGTCTCTTGACCAAAAAAGCCAATAATATTTTCTTTCACTTCTGTGCTATCTGTCATGTTATTTACTCTCACACGAAATTCAGATGAGCCTTGAAGCCCGCTACTGTACCAACCTATGTGTTTGCGGGCCATCTTTATTCCTGTGTCATTTCCATAGTACTCAAGAATATTGTCGTAATGCTCGAGTATGATGCTTAATCTCTCTGAAGCTGTTGGCTCAGAAGTTTCACTTCCACTGAGAAAGTTCATTGCTTGATTAATCAGCCAAGGTTTACCGTAGGCACCACGACCTATCATCACTCCGTCTGCTCCAGATTCTTTGAGAGCATTCTGAATATCATTTAAATTTTTAATATCGCCATTTACTATAACTGGAATTTTCACTTGCTCTTTAACATTTCTAACGAATTTCCAATCTGCTTGACCATTATAAAGCTGCGCTCTTGTTCTTCCATGCACAGTGATCATTTTTGCTCCTAAGTCTTCGGCAATTTTCGCAAGTCTCGGGGCATTGCGATTTTCATCGTTCCATCCAGTGCGCATTTTCACCGTAACTGGCATATTCACTGCTTTGACCACAGCTTCAATTATCTCAGCGGCTTTTTCTCATCACGCATTAGCGCTGATCCTGCATAACCGTTTACAACTTTTTAACAGGGCAACCAAAGTTTATGTCTATAATTTTTGCTCCCATGTCCTCGTTTAATTTTGCAGCCTCCGCCATAACATCTGGCTCACACCCAGCAAGCTGCACAGCAGTTAATGCATCGACTTTTGCTTTTTGCAAACTCTGGCGAGTTTGCATAATCATAGCTCTGCTTGCGATCATCTCTGAAACTAACAAACTTGCACCAAGTTTCTTCACAATACTTCTAAACGGATAATCAGTCACTCCAGACATTGGAGCTAAAATAACTGGAGAATCAATTGTCAAATTTCCTATTTGGAGGGGCATAAGGTCAATGGTAATTTTTCATTGATTACATAATGCAACACAAACTTGCATTCTCCCTTGAAATAGAAGACTGAGATGTTTTCGTCCTTGGCGGACGCTTACGATTTCTTAGATCTTCCTTACATTTCTCATCTTCCATAAGCGCTCTTGTAAATTCTTCTCTTTTCTCATTCAAATCAAATTTATATTCTGATAACTTTTTGTCAATTTCGTCAAATGATTTGTCTTCGTTAAGCATTTGTGTAATTTTATGAGCATTTTCTAACGCAAATATTCCACAGTTATACCCGTCACTTTGCTGCTTAGTTGGGGAAATTCTTATGTCTAATACCCATTCCTCTTTTTGCAGTTCTCTTTAACAATATTTAGCACATTATCTGGCAATTGATTACCAAATGAGTCACAGTAATAAGCTCTAAATTTTTTATCACCTGCATCAGGTTTAATAACCAAAGTTACCCAATGATTATTGTTAATATGAAGAACCGAAGTAAATATCAATTTAGAATTTTGTTTGAATTCACCTCTATAATTCTGAAGAAATTCTTTTGTGAGTTCGTCCCAACCATTAGAATAGCTAGGGGCAAGAAAATAGACATTATTATTACTATATTCACTTTGTGAGTACCCATATACAACTCTTGCAATATGTGTAATGTCATTATCATCTAACCAGTAACTATATTTCTGTTTGTCTGATGCACAAGAGTGTCCAAATCTTCGTGAAACTCTTTACCACCCAAACCACTATCCAAAGAGCTTCTACGACTACTGTTCCTTGAATTGGGTTCACTTCCTGGTACAATACCACTATCTCCATCTTGAGTTTTTTGCTCACCTTGACTTGCTCTTTTTCCATTAATATAGTTCTTCGCTAATTTGTATGCTGTTGTAAGAACTACTCCCATTATAATCCAAATCACAGGATGAGAAATTAGCATAGCAAGTGGAAAGGTCAATAGAGGGGATCCTATTACCGCCCCTAAACAGCCAGCAGCGAATGTGGCTGCTAGGCATACACAAGTAGCGTAGATAACGAATTCCTCACCAGCAAAGTCAGTGCTCTCTTTCTGATTATTTTTTGTAATACCCAACATACTACACCCTATGAACGCTAAGTTAATTAAATTTTAACAAATTCTAACAAAAAAATCAACCATAATAATTTTAGTAGTATGAGAATATATTGAATATTAAGAGCTTTTGGAGTACAGTAACAATGTTAGTAATAGCACAATATATGCACGATATAGAATATATACGCAAAAACCCTGAAGGATTTGAAAAGGCAATGAAAAGCAGGGGAATTAGAGAATCTACTGCGGAAGAGATATTAGAAATCGATCACGAGAAAAGATCATTAACCACTAAACTGCAGGATTTGAATAGGCAGCGCAATGAAATCACAGAGGAAATAAAAAAGCTTAAAATGAGCAAGAGCCCCTGTGAAGAGCAAATAGAGTTGTCAAAAAGCATCACAAATGAGATAGAGGCAATCAGCTTAAAAGAACAAGCAGAAAAGGATAAGTTAGTGAATGTTTTATCTAACTTGCCGAATATTCCTGCGCAAGATGTGCCAATAGGCGCAGATGAGAACTCTAATTTAGAGGTGAGAAGATATGGAGGAAAAAGACAGTTTGATTTTGTACCAGAATCTCATTATGAACTCGGAGAAAAATTAGGTTTAATGGACTTCGAACAAGCGGCGAGAATTTCCGGATCAAGATTTACGATATTAAAAGGACAGTTAGCTAAGCTTGGACGAGCGCTAATAAATTGTATGCTTGAAATGCATGTTAATGAATTTGGCTATACTGAGGTGTACCACCCGGCTTTGGTGAAAAACGAAGCTATTTATAATGTTGGTCAGCTACCGAAATTTTCTGACGATTCGTATTTAACTACCGACGAATTGAGGTTGATTCCCACAAGTGAAGTGTTTTTAACAAATTTAGTTGCTGACAAAATAATGGAAGAAAAAGAACTGCCTATTCGCTTTACTGCATATTCGGAGTGCTTTCGTAAAGAAGCAGGTAGTGCAGGTCGCGATACCAGGGGCATGATAAGGCAACACCAATTTGGTAAAGTGGAGTTGGTAAGCATCACAACTGAAGACCAATCAAATGATGAGCTTGAGCGTATGACGAGTGTTGCTGAAGAGATATTAAAAAAATTAGAATTGCCATACAGAGTAATGCTGCTTTGCAGTGGCGATATGGGTTTTGCTGCACAAAGGACTTATGACATAGAGGTATGGTTACCTGGGCAAAATAAATATAGAGAAATATCAAGCTGCTCAAATTGTGGTGCATTTCAAGCAAGAAGGATGAACGCTAAATACTCTTCAGAAACTGATAAAAAGATGAAAAAATATATTCACACTTTAAACGGCTCAGCTTTAGCTATAGGAAGAACGATTATTGCCATAATGGAGAATTATCAAAATTCTGACGGGTCGATTGCAATACCAAACGTGTTGCAAAAATACATGAGTAATGATACTGTTATAAGCAAATAATAATTTTGACATATAGAAAAGCGAGGAAATAAAGATGAAGGTTCTGGTTATAGGTTCTGGTGGGCGTGAGCACGCTCTACTTTGGGCTCTAAAAAAATCTCCTATCTTGACTGAGTTATATGTAACTCCTGGTCGCCAAGCTATGAAAGATCTTGGGGCTCTTGTGGATGTAAATATTCAAAATTCAGTGGATGTTACACAATTTTGCAAGAGAGAAAATATAGAGTTGGTTGTTATTGGTCCAGAACAACCAATAATTGATGGGCTTGCTGATGATTTAGTTGCAGAGGGAATAAATGTTTTTGCTCCAAGTCAAGCAACTGCAAAACTTGAGGGATCGAAGTCTTTCACCAAGGGACTATGTAAACGATATGGTATACCAACTGCCAAGTACGAGTGTTTTGTTGATGAAGGGTTAGCTAAAGATTTTGTACGTAGCAATAAAATAAAGTTTCCACTTGTAGTGAAAGCAAATGGAATTGCAGCAGGAAAAGGGGTGGTTATATGTAATACAGAAAGCGAAGCTTTTTCAGCAATAAATTCAATGCTAGTGGAGAAAAAATTTGGTGAATCAGGTGAAGAAATAATCATAGAAGAGTTTTTAGTTGGAGAAGAAGTAAGTTTTTTTGCTCTTGTTGATGGATTGAAAGTAGTAACTCTTGGGTGCGCAAAAGATTATAAGAGAGTAAATGAAAATAATGAAGGCCAAAATACTGGGGGTATGGGATCGTACTCATCACCTTCAATTATAAGTAAGGACATGGAGCAAAAAATCATCCAAAAAATGATATACCCTACAGCTCAAGCATTGGTTAACATGGGTACGCCTTATAAGGGAGTACTCTTTGCTGGTTTAATGATTTGCAGAGATGGCCCAAAACTTCTCGAGTATAACGTTAGATTCGGTGATCCAGAAACGCAATCTATATTACCTAGATTTGATTCAAATTGCGATTTATTAAAATTGATGTTGTCAGTTGCAGAAGGAAAGTTAAATGTCAAAATGGTGGAACTTAACAACAAATCTACAGTTTGTGTAGTTGTTGCAAGTAAAGGCTATCCTGGTGATTATCGAAAGGGAGAAGTAATTAAGGGATTAGATAAAATTGAAAGCATTCCTGGTATATCGGTATTTCACGCTGGTACTAAATTAGATGAGAGTGGTAATTGGGTTTCAGATGGCGGAAGAGTGCTAAATATAGTAGCAGAAGGGAGCACTATAGAGGAAGCCAAAAGTAAGGTGTACTCAGCATTAAATTTTTTAGAATGGCCAGGGGGCTTCTTCAGATACGATATTGGTAGTTAATGTGTAATAGTTTAGACTTGATCTGACAGGCAAACAAAGTAAGATAAAAATATGAACAAATTTTAAAGGAGTGTCAGATATGAGTACAACACAAGAAAAAATACTAAAACCAAAGTTGGGATTGCTAGAACTTGCAAAGCAATTAGGAAATGTATCACAGGCGTGTAAGGTAATGGGATATTCAAGGGATACATTTTACCGCTTCAAAGAACTGTATGAAACAGGAGGAGAAGAGGCTTTACAAGAGATAAGCAAAAGCAAGCCATTATATGCAAATAGAGTATCGGAGGATATAGAAAAAGCAGTAATTGAAATAGCAATAGAATTTCCAGCGTATGGACAAGAAAGAGCAGCAAACGAACTGAAAAAGAGAGGAATTCTCATCTCTGCAAGTGGAATAAGATCAGTGTGGCAAAGAAACGATCTTGAGAATTTCAAAAAGAGGTTAAAGGCATTAGAAGCAAAAGTAGCTCAAGATGGCATTATCTTAACAGAAGAGCAGATAACAGCTCTAGAGAAGGCTAAGGAAGAAAAAGAGGCCCATGGAGAAATTGAAACAGAACATCCAGGATACTTGGGTAGCCAAGATAGCTATTATGTGGGTAATATCAAAGGTATTGGACGAATTTACCAACAAACCTTTGATGATACCTACTCTAGAGTTGCTTTTGCTAACAGAAAGGACTGCTATTACAGCTGCAGACCTTCTCAATGATAGGGTGATACCGTCTTTTGATGAACAGAAAGTATCATTGCTACGCATTTTGACGGATCGTGGTACAGAGTACTGTGGCAGACCTGAAAATCACGCTTACCAGCTGTATTTGGGGGTAGAAAATATTGATCATTCTCGAACCAAAGCTCGTTCTCCACAAACTAATGGCATATGTGAAAGGTTCCACAGAACTATGCAAGATGAATGCTACAATATTATCTTCAGAAAGAAAATTTACACCTCTTTGGCAGAACTTCAGCTAGATGTAGACCATTGGGTGCATTCTTACAATAGATCTCGACCGCATTCAGGTAAATATTGCTATGGTAAGACACCTATGCAAACCTTTTTTGATAGTATGCATATTGCTTATCAGAAAAATATTGATAGCATTAAACAGGATGCTGATTTTGGTTTTGACTTTGTCAATTCTTCTGTCAGTTAATTCACGCCTGTCAGATTAAGTCTAAACTATTACAGTTTAATGTTAGCTGTCGGTTAGCAGGTAGCCCGCAGAAACGAAAAAACTTCCTTGACAAACTTCACCAGCCCCCTTATCATGAAACTGAAGGTATTCATTTATCTTCAATCTGTGCAGATTAAATGACAACAGCATTACGTGATTGGCGTCTTATTTTTAATTTTTTGCACTATGTGCACCTTATGTCTTCACAACATTTCTGGGTTTTTACCCACACAAGCTGAAACGCGCTTATAAGTCGTTTAAGACAGTATAGTACGCCAATTTGCAGGATTAGAGAGTGACAACTAGCTAACACGGGATATCTTTTGCCTTTTTTTCTGCTTAGTAAATTTCTTAAACATTTAAACTAAGGTGAGTTGCATTTAAAAGCAGCTAAATTGCAGTGTTTAAGACTTAAAAAACGCCAAATACTGAAAATAGACAATGACCAGGGCGTCTTTTGCCTTTTTTTTATTTGGTAAATTTCTTAATGTTTGTGGCTAAAAGAGCCCAAGAGAGGTGTCATTCCAGTGCTCCTTTTTTTGTCATCCGAGTAGCCCTCTTCTTGTCATCCCAGTGCGTGACACTGGGATTTAATTTTTTATGCAAAATTACTATATTTATATATTTGCAAATAGATACAATTTGAAATAATTTATACTATGAAGTTACGAAATGAGATCCCAGTGTCAGCTACTCGGATGACAAAGTGTGCTTCTGTCATCCTATGATAGCTCTAAAAAACCTGGATCCCAGTGTCTGGGCACTGGGATGATACCCTTTTGGATAGAAACCAGTGTCAGCTACTTTCATGACACCATGACAACCGTCATCCCGCAGCGGGATCTCTTGTTAGCGGATGAGATACCGCGAATGAATCTCGGTATGACGGTTAAGTAGGGTGTCATTCCAGTCTTGAATCTAGTTCTTATTGTACATTTACTTGGTAAGTTTCCTGGATCCAAGTAGTCAGGGCACCGGGATGACAGGAAAAGAAGGCTACTGGGATGACGAGAAAGGAGCACTGGGATGACAAGAAAGGGGCTACTCGGATGACAAAAAGGAGCACTGGGGTGACAGGAGAAGGGACTACTCGGATGACAAGAAAGAGGCTACTTGGATGACATCTTTCTTCTTAGTATAAATTACTTTTATATCTCAATGTTCATACAGCTATGCACGTTGCCGCATAGTGGATGAGGTATATTACCTCTAAGAGTATGATTTTTACATAATAATATAACATTCTGTTCATAAATCAATGTTTCAACGTACAACAAGAACATTTTCATTGTGATTAAGATTTCTAGTATGTATATTAATAAATCTTGTTCTCAACTAAGTAATGAAAGTAATAATTGTTATAATAATGTTATTGTGTAGCAGTTACACAATGGCAAGCGAGCGAATAAGTCTAGTGGATAAAAAACTATCTCAAGGATATGTAGCTCCAGTGCTTACAGAAGATAGCGTTATTTTATCAGACAAGCACGGCGCTTTATATTCCTTTGATATTGATAACTCAAAGGCTATGAATTGGAAATTACACCTCTCACACAGAAAAAAAATTAGTAACATGAGCCTATTGCGTCACAGAGGAAACGTTTTCTTTATAGTGGATAACGTTCTACACACAATAGATGCAAAAACCGGCGAGATTCAGTGGGAAAAAGAATTGAGAGCTCCAGTAAGAGGGAAAGCAGCAGTAATAAACAATAAATTGGTAGTATTGACTATTGATAATTATCTGTACGTGTTTGATATAAAAGATGGCAGCTTCGTTTGGACTTATCAAAACGGCATCAATGAGGTTCGAGGTTTGTATTCCATATCGCCAGCAATTTCTAATGATAAAATAATAGCACCATTTTCAAATGGTGAGTTAATAGCTTTTAATGAAGACGGTAAAAAATTGTGGAGCCAAAAATTGGCTACAAACCTTTTGGATACACAGCTCACAGATGTAACTACTACACCGAGAGTGCTTGGCGATACTTTAATAGCTACAAATAATTCTTATATTTATAGCATTGACGTGAAATCAGGAAATATTTTATGGTCAAAGTCACTGCAAGTAAAAAGTGTATCAGACATTGAGTCATATTATAGTCCTCTTATTCCTCCAAAGGAGCAAAAAGAAGGCGGAAGAATTTTTATAGTTACTAAAGATGATAAAATAATTGGCCTGGATATAAAAAATGGAGAAATAGTCTGGGCATCTGATTTAATAGAAAATACGCAATTGTTTGCTCCAATTGTGCATGCTCATACACTGTGGGTGACAAGTAATAAAGGTTCAATGCTTGCTTTTCCTGGATCTGAAAGTGCAGGAAAGGTAGTCAAAGTACCTGGTAATGTATTTCACACTCCAGTTTTTACTCACGATAAAATATATGTAACAACTGAGGGAAATGGTGTTTATTCTTTAGAAAATAGGTTTGTTCTTTATGATTGATTATGATCTGATTGTTATAGGTGGTGGTCCAGGCGGTTATAAGTGTGCTATCGCTGCTGCAAAACTTGGATTGAAAGTTGCCTGTATAGATAAAAATAGCATTTTTGGTGGTACGTGCTTGCGAGTGGGGTGCATACCCTCCAAAGCACTACTCCATTCTTCCTATCAGTATGCTCACACGAAAAATAATCTGTCAAAGCTTGGCATAAAAATTAAGGATGCAAGTTTCGATTTAAAAGAAATGCTAGGCTATAAGGATGCCAGAGTTCAGGAACTTGGAAAAGGTATAGAATATCTGTTTAACCTTTACAAAATCACTAAAATCAATGGACTTGCTTCTTTTGACCAAGGTAATCTTGAAGTTTCAGTTGAAGGTAAGGTGCTGAAGACAAAAAATATAGTAATTGCAACCGGTTCTGACGTTATTTCTTTGCCAGGAATCAATATCGATGAGAAAAGTATTATTTCATCAACTGGTGCATTGTCTTTAACTGAAGTACCAAAAAAACTTGTCGTAATCGGAGCCGGGGCAATAGGGCTTGAAATGTCTTCTGTATGGAGGAGGCTAGGGTCTGAAGTCACTGTAGTAGAATTTTTTGACAGAATCGCTGCAGCAATGGATGGAGAATTAAGTAAGTCTCTACTTTCTAGTCTACAAAAACAAGGAATAAAATTTTTACTTAGCACTAAAGTTGAGGGAATAAAACAAAGTAGTAACTCTTTGAGTGTGAAAGTTTGTTCTGTAAAAGATAATCAAACAAACACTATAGAGGCGGATAAGGTATTGGTGGCAGCAGGACGCAAACCATACACTGAAGGTCTTGAAAAAATAAAAAAAGATAATCGTGGTTTCGTTCAAGTTAACAACAGATATGAAACTAATGTGAAAGGAATATTTGCTATTGGTGATGTGATTGGTGGAGCAATGCTTGCTCATAAAGCAGAGGAAGAAGGAGTGGCAGTTGCAGAGATAATAGCAGGACAGTCACCTCACGTTGATTATGAAATTATACCATCTGTCATTTACACTCACCCTGCGGTTTCTTCGATCGGTAAAGCCGAAGAGGAACTCAAAAATGCTGGCTATAAGTACAAAATTGGTAAATGTCAATTTGCTGCAAACGGCAGAGCAAAAATCACTGATGATGCTGAAGGATTCGTGAAAGTGCTGACTTGTAGCAGAGCAGATACAATACTAGGTGTGCATATCATAGGAGCATATGCTGATACGCTAATCAACGAAGCAGCGGTTGCAATGGCATATGGCGCAGCAGCAGAGGATATATACAGAATTTGTCACTCTCATCCTGATATAAATGAAGCCTTTCGAGATGCGTGCATCGATGCTTTCTTTAAAAAATAATTGTGGACCTCGGTTCAATCATTGAAAAATGGTATGAGTGGCTGAGGTGCAACAGATCTTATTCACCAAACACTTTAGAGTCATACATGAGGGACTTGAAGGATCTTATAAATTTCCTAAATACTCACATTGGTGGAGAAGTAAATGTTGGCACTCTGAAAAATTTAAGCATACCTGAGTTAAGAAGTTGGCTTACCTCTCGTTACGCAAGAGGTGTAAACGCAAGATCTAACGCTCGTGCATTGTCAGTAATCAGAAATTTTTTCAAGTACATAAAAAACAACCACAATATAGACAATGAAGCTGTATTTTCCTTATCAAGGCCAATTCAGAGAAGAACTCTGCCCAAAGCACTTTCAATATCTAATATAAAAACTTTATTGAAAGAAATGAAACTATCCGACCTGGGCGAACCTTGGGTGGTAAAAAGAGAAATTGCGATTATTGTCCTGCTATATGGTGCAGGCTTAAGAATCAGTGAAGCGTTGAACCTTGGGGTTAGTGATATTAACAATGAAAGTTTAATAGTAACAGGTAAGGGAGATAAACAAAGGCAGGTATTCATTCTTCCGGTAGTAAAAAAATGTATACAGGAATATGTAAAAGCCTGTCCTTATCTTGGCATTAATGATGAAGCACAATATCTTTTTTTGGGAGTAAGAGGAAAAAAATTGGGAAGAACTTATGTGGCCAATCGTTTGCAGAAAATAAGGAGAATGTTAAATTTACCAGAAATTTTATCTCCACATGCATTTCGTCATAGTTTTGCTACTCATTTGCTTCAGGAAGATATTGACATAAGATCAATACAACAACTGCTTGGCCACTCAAGCCTGGAAACTACTCAAGTTTACACTCACCTCAATTATCAAGATGTTTTTAATATGTATAAAAATTTTCAGCAGGGCCTGGAGAAGAAGTTAAAACCCTTGTAACTTGAGGATTATCTGTGGCACTACCAGGTCCTATGGTATCCGTTCAGAGGTGTGGTTTAAGGTAACCGTTCACGGATTGTGAGAATGAATAAAGAACTAAGCAGTGACAGCTACTAGATTCTGTAGCTTTTGAAAGGGGTTTTGGTGTAATAGTTTAGACTTAATCTGACAGGCGTGAATTAACTGACAGAAGAATTGACAAAGTCAAAACCAAAATCAGCATCCTGTTTAATGCTATCAATATTTTTCTGATAAGCAATATGCATACTATCAAAAAAGGTTTGCATAGGTGTCTTATACCAATTCTCATTGTTGGTCAGTCAAATAGGAGACATTGCAGAGTTGTTTAATTGTGGAGCTGGCAAGAGAAGTAATAAATTTGCACAAAGCACCCTCAAGCAGAGCAATTGTATCGTATATCTTATTGCGCAAAATGTTCTGTTTTATATATAACCAAAACCTCTCAACTGGATTGAGCTCAGGTGAGTATGGTGGTAGATATATAATCTCAACATTTTTAGGTACCTTTAAATTTTTTGACTTATGCCAACTAGCACAATCCATAACTAAAAAAGCCTCTCTTGTTCCTAAATATTGTGACATTTGCTCAAGAAATATATTCATACAATCAGTGTTAACATTTGGTGCAAGCAAACTAGAATTTTCTCCGTTTTGGGGATTAATTGCACTGTAGAGATAAAAATTTTGCCTACCTAATTTTATTTTAACCTTCGTCCTGGTGCCCTTTTTAAACCACCCATGTCCAACTTTCGAATGTGTGCCAAACCTTGATTCATCAAAGAAAAACAGCTCTTTTTTAGGATACTTGCCAATAATTTCATTGAGATTTTTTTTTGAATTCTTCCTGTCTGTTTTTATCTTGTCCATTATGAACTGGCCTTGGTGTAATATATGAAAATTTCATTCTTTGCATATTACGGTGCACTGTGGACTTACTGACATTCAGACCAAATTTTTCCTGAATCTTTATTCTCATTTCTTTAATAGTAATGTTGGGATTTTCTTCTATCCATACTTCAACTTGCTGTAGTTGAACCTGATTTAATTTAGTTTTTCTACGTCGTTGTGGAGGAGCAAACAGTTTTTCTTCTCTGCCAAATTTCAAGAGTTTTACCCACGAAGTTAGTGCGCTTCTTGAAATGCAATATATTTTTGCTACAGCCGTTATACTGTACTTTTTTGCTGCAATTACAGCATTTAGTTTTTTTGAAACATATGCATTATTCCTTACTTTCTTCAGCATTTCTTTTGCTGATTCTACTACTTTTTCATCCAATAATTTTGATCTTAATGCCATTTAAACCTCGCTATTTTACTTACTTCAGTATGGCTTTTTTTTTATTATTATCTATCCGTTTGTTGTGCAGTGGGAATTGGTATAAGAATGCACCCAATGGTCTACATCTAGCTGAAGTTCTGCCAAAGAGGTGTAAATTTTCTTTCTGAAGATAATATTGTAGCATTCATCTTGCATAGTTCTGTGGAACCTTTCACATATGCCATTAGTTTGTGGAGAACGAGCTTTGGTTCGAGAATGATCAATATTTTCTACCCCCAAATACAGCTGGTAAGCGTGATTTTCAGGTCTGCCACAGTACTCTGTACCACGATCCGTCAAAATGCGTAGCAATGATACTTTCTGTTCATCAAAAGACGGTATCACCCTATCATTGAGAAGGTCTGCAGCTGTAATAGCAGTCCTTTCTGTTAGCAAAAGCAACTCTAGAGTAGGTATCATCAAAGGTTTGTTGGTAAATTCGTCCAATACCTTTGATATTACCCACATAATAGCTATCTTGGCTACCCAAGTATCCTGGATGTTCTGTTTCAATTTCTCCATGGGCCTCTTTTTCTTCCTTAGCCTTCTCTAGAGCTGTTATCTGCTCTTCTGTTAAGATAATGCCATCTTGAGCTACTTTTGCTTCTAATGCCTTTAACCTCTTTTTGAAATTCTCAAGATCGTTTCTTTGCCACACTGATCTTATTCCACTTGCAGAGATGAGAATTCCTCTCTTTTTCAGTTCGTTTGCTGCTCTTTCTTGTCCATACGCTGGAAATTCTATTGCTATTTCAATTACTGCTTTTTCTATATCCTCCGATACTCTATTTGCATATAATGGCTTGCTTTTGCTTATCTCTTGTAAAGCCTCTTCTCCTCCTGTTTCATACAGTTCTTTGAAGCGGTAAAATGTATCCCTTGAATATCCCATTACCTTACACGCCTGTGATACATTTCCTAATTGCTTTGCAAGTTCTAGCAATCCCAACTTTGGTTTTAGTATTTTTTCTTGTGTTGTACTCATATCTGACACTCCTTTAAAATTTGTTCATATTTTTATCTTACTTTGTTTGCCTGTCAGATCAAGTCTAAACTATTACAGTTAAGCAATTCGTCATCCCGCAGCGGGATCTCTTGTTAGCGGATGAGATACCGCGAATGAATCGCGGTATGACGGTTAAGTACGTGTTAGCGGCTAAGAGATACTGCGGCGGTATGACGTAGAGCTCGCGTTAGCTATAAGATTAGCTAACATTCTGCACGTCCATAAAAAACAAACCTTCTTTTTCGTCTTGAACGCTAATAATAGCGTGAGTGTTAAAAGGTAAAGGATCATTTGTATGTCCATGGCCTACCCCTTTCATAGTAAATACAGGAAAGTTAACACTTTTTGCAAACCTTTCTTTTACAACTTCAACAAGGTTATCGTTATAGCAGTTAACGAAATCCCCAAAGATTACTGCATGTACTCCATCAAAGATGTGAGCTTGTTTTAGGTGATCTAAACTGCGCTCTATTGCGTATGGGTAGACTCTTATGTCCTCTAAAAATAGAATTTTACCTTTCGCATTTATTTGCCAAACAGTTCCTATACTGTTTTCAACTAAAGTCATATTACCACCGATGATTTTAGACTTTAATCTGCCATCTTTTAGTCTAATGCCATTATTTATCATCTTTAGCTTATCAAATCTGATAGAATCCCGCTTGTTAAGAATTAACTCTTTCAATTTTTCAACAGAGCTTTCAGAAACGGAGTTATTTACTATCATTTCCAACATGGTGCCGTGAAGAGTTTGCCAATCATATTTAGCTTGTAGATGGATGTGCAAGGCAGTTATATCGCTATAGCCTATGAGGATCTTTTTGTTTTGAGCAATCCTTTCTTTTTTATCATTGGGTAACTTTTCTAGATAGGGAATTAACCGAGAAGCCCCTTCTCCTCCTCTGATACACCAGATTATTTTACTATCACCGGTTAGTGCACTAACCAAATCATTTGCTCTGAATTCATCAGAGTTGGAATAAAATGGGTTATCATTACTATATATTTTCTCCGAAATATGGGGATTAAAATCCAAAGCTTCTACATATTCTTTTATAGTAGTCAGATCTGATTCTTTTCCCTTGGAGGAAGGAGCAATAATATCAACTTGGTCCATTGCATGAATACCTGTGTTAGCACATAAAGTGAGAATGAAATATAAAAGGTAAACAATCATTAAAATATCTTATAAAACTCTTTTTTTAGTATATCATCCAATTCAGAGAGTGGAACTTTCACTCCTAGTTCTTCCATTGACGTGACGCCATAACCTTGCAACCCACAAGGAATAATACCCTTATAGTGAGAGAGGTCTGGAAAGACGTTAAGCGCTATGCCATGATAAGTTACCCATTTTCTTAAGCGAATACCAAAAGCTGCAATTTTTTTTTCTACTCCGTTATGGTTTACCCAAATGCCTATTCTATCTTCTCTAAACTCTCCAAGTATATTAAATTGCTTTAAAACATTTATGATCCACTTACTTAGATCTCTAATATATAGCTTTATATCGCATTTGTTTCTTTTTTTAAGGTTTAACATTAAATATATAATGCGCTGTCCTGGACCATGATATGTGTGTTTACCACCCCTTCCTGTTTTATATATGGGAAATAGTTTTTCAACAATATCATCAGCTGTTGCACTGATTCCTGCAGTATAAAGTGGAGGGTGCTGGAGTAGCCATACCAATTCGTCTGCTGAATTATTGTGAATTTGTTGAATTTTCTCTTCCATGGATTTTACAGCACAGTTATAATCAATAAGCTGATTAGATATTAGCCATTCTGTCATATTCTATTTCTTTTTTTTTAGTATAGCAGTTCGTTTTTTCCTGTTATTCCAGTGTGTGACACTGGGCGCAGCCTTTCTTATTCCTAATATACTTAATACTAACTTCTGTGCTATTTCTCCTTAACAAACATAGTACATGACAAATGTTTAATTATTTGTCAACACAGGTCCTCTTTACGTATAGGCAACTTTTTTTATTGAAAAATTCAGAAAAATGTTGTATAATTATTAGTAGATTTTAGGTAAAATATATGGCAAACTCAAAATTTAGCATAACTTTCAACAACGAAATTTCAGAGTGTCTTGCTGGACTGGCTAAAATAAGAAATAAGTCCATTAAAGAACTAACAGAGAAGCTAATACAAGAAGCAATTGAAAATGAGGAAGATAAAATACTAATTGAGCGTGCTGCTAAACGTAATGTTTCAGGTGTAAAGAAAATTAGAAGTGAGGATGTAGACTGGAATACAATATTATCTTCATAGAAAGCGTTCTTGAGAAAGACCTTCCAGCTCTTCCAAAAACAATAAGATTAAGGATCATAAATGCGATAAATAAGCGCCTTACAGTTGATCCCATTAACCTTGGTGAGCCATTATATTACAGATTTAAAGGACAAAGAAGATTAAGGGTAGGTGATTATCGCGTTATCTATTCCGTAAATATTATAAAATATGAAGTGGTGTAATAGTTTAGACTTAATCTGACAGGCGTGAATTAACTGACAGAAGAATTGACAAAGTCAAAACCAAAATCAGCATCCTGTTTAATGCTATCAATATTTTTCTGATAAGCAATATGCATACTATCAAAAAAGGTTTGCATAGGTGTCTTACCATAGCAATATTTACCTGAATGCGGTCGAGATCTATTGTAAGAATGCACCCAATGGTCTACATCTAGCTGAAGTTCTGCCAAAGAGGTGTAAATTTTCTTTCTGAAGATAATATTGTAGCATTCATCTTGCATAGTTCTGTGGAACCTTTCACATATGCCATTAGTTTGTGGAGAACGAGCTTTGGTTCGAGAATGATCAATATTTTCTACCCCCAAATACAGCTGGTAAGCGTGATTTTCAGGTCTGCCACAGTACTCTGTACCACGATCCGTCAAAATGCGTAGCAATGATACTTTCTGTTCATCAAAAGACGGTATCACCCTATCATTGAGAAGGTCTGCAGCTGTAATAGCAGTCCTTTCTGTTAGCAAAAGCAACTCTAGAGTAGGTATCAATACTCCCCCAACAATGTTGCAAAAAACATAAAATTAGAGAAAAGCATTTCTCGAAAACTTCTGTGCCCAAAAACAAGGGTGCCATTTATTTATAGCGCTAACAACCAATTAACCATCAGCTTCAATGAATGATATGAACATATTATTTCAAGGAAAGTTCATGGGAAATAAGAGATTAGCTATGCAAATTAGCTGTAGCTATGAGCCTAACCGGTTGGCAGAAAAGTATTTGTTAGATGCTTATGAAAGAGCGGCATCAAAGCAAGTAAGTCAAAAAAACTTAAAACATAAAAATGGGATTCAAGGAGGATCAAATGGTAACAGTGAGTTTATATGCAAGAGTTTCTTCAGGGAAACAAGCACAGGAAAACACAATAGCAAGTCAAGTTGCAGCTTTAGAGAGGCAAATTAGTGTGGATGGGTATGAATTATTGAGAGAGTATAAATTTATTGATAACGGCTACAGTGGATCTAACTTAGTCCGTCCTAATCTAGAAAAATTACGTGATAGAGTAGCAGAAGGTAAAATTGATAAAATTTACATTCATTCTCCTGATCGTTTATCTAGAAAATATGCATATCAAATGATATTACTTGAAGAATTTCAGAAAGCAGGAGCAGAAGCGGTTTTTTTAAATTATGAGATTAACGATAACCCAGAATCTCAATTGCTGTTACAAATGCAAGGTATGATAGCAGAATATGAACGTGCGAAAATTATGGAACGAAGTCGTCGAGGAAAGATTTATGCGGCTAATAAAGGTTGTGTAAGCGTAATGGGAGGAGCTCCTTATGGTTATCGTTATATAGATAAATGTACGGGAGTAGGACAAGCTTTATTTGAAATTAACGAAGAAGAAGCTGATGTTGTTCGCAAAGTATTTTTGTGGGTGGGAAGAGAAAGGGCAAGTATTGGGGAAGTGTGTCGTCGGCTAAATACTATGTCTATTATAACACGAACAGGAAAAAAGTGCTGGGATAGAAGTGTAATTTGGGGTATGTTGAAAAACCCTGCTTACAAAGGACAAGCAGCTTTTGGTAAAACAAAAGTAGGTGTAAAGTTACAACATATAAGACCACAAAGGCATTCTTGTGAACAGCCGAAAGATAATTACTCTATTTATCCTGTTGAAAAAGCAAATTGGATTTACGTTAAAGTGCCAAATATAGTGAACGAAGATGTATTTGATATAGTTCAAGAACAACTAGCTGAAAATAGAAAAATAGCCAGGACAAGAGAAAGAGGAGCGAAGTATTTACTACAAGGTTTAATTGTATGCAAGTGTTGTCGTTACGCATATTACGGAAGTCCTGTAAGAAATAAACGAGGAGAAAAAGTTGATCATTACGCATATTATCGTTGTATTGGTAGGGATTCTTACCGTTTTGGAGGTAACAAAATTTGTGATAATAAACACATTCGTACAGATGCATTAGAAACAGCTGTGTGGGAAGAAGTTAAGCACTTATTGAAAAATCCAAATAGAATTTTAGAAGAATACAAACGTAAACTTTCAGAGTTTAAAAGATCATCGTGGGATAAAAAAAGCGATTTACTAGAAAAACAAGAAAATAAATTACAACGAGGTATTGCTAGACTTATTGATAGTTATGCTCAAGAATATATTAGTCAAGAAGAATTTGAACCACGAGTCAAAGCAATGAAACAAAGCTTAAAAGCGATTGAAGAGGAGAAAAAAAGGATATTCGATCAAAAGAAATTAAAACAGGAATTGACTCTGGTTGTCACCAATTTAGAAGACTTTTCTTCCAATATTACATCAAACCTTGATAACGCAGACTGGATAACTAAACGTGATATTATCAGAACATTAGTCAAAAGAATTGAAATTAACCTTGAGAACGTAAACGTAGTGTTTCGCGTAAAAGAGCTACCAGACTCTTCTGGACATAATGGAGAAGAAAAGAAAAATTTGCAACATTGTTGGGGGAGTAAACAAAGGTTTGTTGGTAAATTCGTCCAATACCTTTGATATTACCCACATAATAGCTATCTTGGCTACCCAAGTATCCTGGATGTTCTGTTTCAATTTCTCCATGGGCCTCTTTTTCTTCCTTAGCCTTCTCTAGAGCTGTTATCTGCTCTTCTGTTAAGATAATGCCATCTTGAGCTACTTTTGCTTCTAATGCCTTTAACCTCTTTTTGAAATTCTCAAGATCGTTTCTTTGCCACACTGATCTTATTCCACTTGCAGAGATGAGAATTCCTCTCTTTTTCAGTTCGTTTGCTGCTCTTTCTTGTCCATACGCTGGAAATTCTATTGCTATTTCAATTACTGCTTTTTCTATATCCTCCGATACTCTATTTGCATATAATGGCTTGCTTTTGCTTATCTCTTGTAAAGCCTCTTCTCCTCCTGTTTCATACAGTTCTTTGAAGCGGTAAAATGTATCCCTTGAATATCCCATTACCTTACACGCCTGTGATACATTTCCTAATTGCTTTGCAAGTTCTAGCAATCCCAACTTTGGTTTTAGTATTTTTTCTTGTGTTGTACTCATATCTGACACTCCTTTAAAATTTGTTCATATTTTTATCTTACTTTGTTTGCCTGTCAGATCAAGTCTAAACTATTACAACTTAATTTACCCGTACATCCTGCTTCCCTGCCAGGACATGCTTTCTCTACATATGAGTTTAAAATCTCTGCAATCTCACTAAATTTATCACCTGTAATTTTTCTAGTAACCTCTTCTTGCACTTTCACAAAATCAATATTTAACCGGTGCATTGATACACCACTTTTTAATCTAGCTTGCTCTACTACTTTCTTAAATCCCTCTATAATATTGAGCGCATAACCCAATGCTTCTTGTTCAGGAATACTTCTTGCACTGCTAGAAATGTACTTTTGACCTGTAATTTTCCTTATAAATACATCCAACAAAAGGAGTGTACCATTTACATCAACACCTTGAGTTGTCATAGCTTTAGAAGTTTGAAAATGCTCGATACCTACGGCTGGCTTGAAGGAAGAAAAGATAAACCGAGGAATACTTTTAACAGCATCTACAATACTATTAGCAAAAACATTTATCCATGAAGATGGCTTGCTTGCTCCACTTGTAGCTTTATTGTTCCTTATTACGTAATTATCATTTTCAATACTACGACTAGTACCTCTTGATTCAAGGTCTTCTTCCCCGTGTAAGTACCTTTGTTCTCTAATATGGTGACGAGGTTGATGACGACGCTTACGTTGTATAGGTTTCTCTTTTTCTTCCTTCTTTTTTTTGAATTTTTTTATAATAACTTCTGGATTACAGACAGTAGAAGTTGTGCACTTTGCATTAGCACCTATAGTATCATTAAAAGCAAATATCATTTTTCTTGCAGGCTTACAGGTGACCCAATTTTCTACTTTTACAACAGTATCATTTCTAGATAATAAAATTAAGCTATTACCAACAATTCTCATGTCAAAGTATGATATAGACTTATCTTTTAAATCTATAAAACCAGTCCTACTTTCATTTTTAGGCTGATTATGATAAATCTGTAATCCTTGTTCACCAGGCTCATAGTATTTGAAAATACCATAATCTACCCATTTCTTTTTTTCATAATTATATAATACAGGCTCAAGCCGAAGACTTGTACTGTTAACTTTGTAAATTTCACCACCTTTATTAAATTGAAAGGCAATGTGTTGATATTCTAGGCCTCGTAAATAATTATCTAAAACTACTTGGAAAGACCCTTGGTTAACATGACTATTAAGTATTATTCCAGTCGTACCACCTTTTACTTCAATATCTTCTGGACTTATACCACACTCAGTAAGGTCAAACATCTTATCAGATGCGCTAGCGTAAGGTAGTGTTATTACTCTGAGTATAAGATCAACTGGATTATCGGGCTCACAAGTCTGAGGAAACTTGACAATACACTTACCTCCATGCTGTTCTGTTTCTACTGAGATAACTTTCTTACAATTAATATTTTCACGGCCAAAGTCAGCTACTATTTCATTATGATATATATTTTCAACTATCGCTTCATGAGTAACATTATCCATAACTTTCTCTACTTGTACTAAAGATATTGGAACACCCAAGTTGTTGTTGTCAATAACGTCCCTCGCAACTTCATAAGCGCTAACATTCACGCGTCTCGTATCGTTGATTTGTACCGTTGCTTTTATCTTACTTTGTATAATCTGAACATCAATGGAATTTTCTGTTAAATTACTTGATATTTGATATTTCATACTCTCAGCTATATCAAACAAAGACTTATCATGTACTGTAACGAAACTTTTCACTCCAGGACTTTCTACTTCTAACATTAAATTTTCAAAATTATCTACTTTAACACTTGAAACAATGCTTTGTGTACTGTTATCTAAAAGCTCTAAACTATAGTTATTCCCAGCATTTTCTATTATTTTTAGCTGCGTTACATCAGTACCATTTATATATATTATATCCGTGTTGTTCTTAATTTTTACCAGTGAGCCATCTTTTATTTCAGCACTACCAGTGTTTTCACCAACAATAAATATTGTTTTTTTTGATCCTCTATAATGTACATTGTTTTCATTTACTACCCTGACTTCACAATCTCGATCTTGACAAGTCTGATTACTCTGTCTCACTCTTGCGTTTTTCGCATCAACAAGCCTTGTCTTACAGTGAGTAGTAACATCGTGTTTACTGCCAGAACCAGATATATAGTTATATATACCATACAATTGTATGCCGCTGCTGCAATTCAGGAGCCCATCATCATTACGATCGAAAACGCTATTATCATATATTGTTTCACTATGGAGATTCACAACTATATCCTTATCTTTAACATTCATCACTACAGCATTTTCTTTCCCAATTGCACCTACAAGGCGACCATTTGTAAAATGACTAATAATAAAAGTGGTGCTATTGTTTCCTGAACCAACATAATATACGCAACTACCAGCTGAAACAACCATCACTGCTGGATAATTTGCAGATGCTATTAAGTAAGTAGGACCTGATAAATATAGTATAGGAGAAGAATTATTCCTTTTTGTATTAGCGAAAATAAGAGGTTCATCTGAAAGAATGAAAGTCTCTGTACAAGCAATGGCGTCAACTTAAGAGCCTCCATCAGCAAACTCTCCTAAAGACATGATGGCGTTTAGGCTTATCTACTTTATTGCGGCTATACAATCTTCCTGGTCGGATCTTAACTTTAGCACGTATACTTGCTCTATCAAAAAGAGCTTGAAAATCTTTTGGCGAACAATTTCCGACCAGCACTTGATAGAGTTTCTGTCTCATTACACCAAATAAAACTGAAAAATTTAAACGATATTCAGCGATTTGATCTGGGTTCCAAGACCCTTGTGCATCACACATATGAAACGACAATATATTGCACATAACTAAGTTCGCCCAAAATTCTTGTAATACAGCCTCTAAATTTACTCCAGAAAAATTCTCTAATTCTGCACCTATTTGAGTCGTTTATAGCACTCCTCTATGTGCCACCTTAATACATAAGCTTTGCTGATATCTTCCAAAGTAAATTTTTCTCGGTCAAAAAGTGAGGTAATCAGCACTTCTGTTTCTCCATTGGCTAATGTAAGCCCTGACTTTTTGTCCTTTCATTTTATTTTCTAGCTTTTTATTTTCTAGTATAAAATCAAAATCTAATTCATCAGATGAAATTCGTTTCCATAGCTTGCTATAATTTCTTTTTTGCAAGCGAAAAATAAAGTCTACTTTCAATTCATAATGCTGCTGAATGAATTTTAATGAAGACGGTCGTAGATAAATAATTTGATTTAATGAACGCATTTGAGTAACGACTTCAGGCTTCTGCTAACGTTTGCTCACCCACATTCCAAGCCGCAAGGCGAGCACTGCAAATCAGCGAAGTACATAAATCAACAAACAAATTGCTAATGGTGGCATTATACCTGTTGTTCCATTTGGTTTAAAACGGCCAAACTCGGATACAATTTCTTCAGAGCTCGGTAATCGAATACCAGAACCATCTGCTGCAATAAGCCTATAGCCTCTCCAAGTTCCATACTCAGGCTCATCTTGATAGGCTGTTTGGATGCTTAGCTCTAATAATTCTTTAAAACCTGTATGACAAATCTTATATCTTGCTTTAGAAAAAGCTTGCTTTGAGGGTACAAGTCAATGAGCTCACATTCTATTCCTAAACTTTTCTTAATTAACTATAGAAAATACTGTCGTAAAAGCTTGTTCGTGTGAAACTATTTTTTCCAATACAGTGGAGTTTCTGAAAAGTTTTCGAGTATATTGTATTTTTAATTTGTAAGATAAGATTTTTTCCTTTCTGCATGCATCCTCTAAAAAGGACACATTTTAAACTTTTTTGTTGAAATAAAATAGAAACAAAAGTGCTGTTTCTTGTAGTATTTTACTCCTTAACATCCCTTAAGTTGACGCCATTGAGTGAACGGTCACCTTAATTAGAAGTCTAGCTTTAACTTTAAATGGACTACTCAACCGTGACAGACTTAGCTAAATTTCTTGGACAATCGGCATCTAACCCTTTCTTTGCTGCAGTATAGTAAGCAAGGAATTGCATAGCAACACTATAGATGATAGGAGAGATAAAATTATCAGTGTCTGGAAGTTGCACCACATCTGCACAAACTCCCCTGAGGAACGGCGCTCCTTGCTTATCACTGAAGGCAATTACTTTGCCTTTTCTTGCAATAATCTCTTGTATATTAGATAGCGTTTTAAAGAATAAACTATCATAAGGGATAATTGCTATAACAAGCACAGTAGAGTCTATTAAAGCAATAGAACCATGCTTCATTTCCCCTGCTGCAATACCAACGGTATTAATGTATGAAAGCTCTTTTATCTTCAATGCGCCTTCCATTGCAACTCCGTATGAACTTCCTCTGCCGATTAAAATAACGTTATTGTGTTCTAATATACTGCCTGATATATGTTGTATTTTCATCACATTCAAAACGTGCTCAACATACTCGGGAATAGAATTGATAGCACTGCTTAGCTGTTTTATTCTCTCTCCACCCAGTATACCTTTTATTTTTCCAAGCTCCACGGCAAAGCATGCTAAAGTTGCAAGTTGCGCAGAAAAGGTTTTTGTTGAAGCAACACCAATTTCTGGCCCAGCAAGAGTATGTAACACAATATCTGAGATCTTTTCAATGCTGCTGTTAAATGTGTTAGTTATACTAATGATTGTTTGCTTCTGTGATTTCGCATAACCCAGCGCTTCTATGGTATCTGCAGTTTCGCCAGATTGAGAGATGAATAACCCAATGCTGCCTTCTTCTAGCTTGATGTTGCTATACCTAAATTCTGATGAGATTTCTAGATATACTCGAACTTGAGCGACACTTTCCAGCCAATACTTTGCTATTAGCCCAGCAAAATAAGATGACCCACACCCAACTATAGTAATGTAACTCAGCTCAGAAAACAATTTTTTGTTGACCTCTTTATATTGCTTGTAAAATTGATTTATTGTTTTGTTTAATGCACGCGGTTGCTCAAAAATCTCTTTTAACATGAAGCTAGGATACCCATTTTTGCTAATTAGAAAATCGCTTGGACTACTATTTTCTATACTGCGTTTAACTTGTGTACCATTGTTGTATATACTAACTCCACTAGATTTTATCACTGCAATGTCACCATCTTCCAAATACGATATTCTTTTCACAAATGCACTTAAAGCATTAGAGTCAGATGCAGCAAATACTGTGTTACAGTTATAGCCTATTGCTAAAGGCAAATTTCTCTTCGCAACAAATAAGGCATCTGGATATTCTGCAAATAATAAGACCAAGGCAAATGAGCCATGTAAGTTGTTTAAACACTTAAATAGAGAATCAACTGGCGACAATCCTTCATCAAGATATAAGGTTAGCATATTTGGTATGATCTCTGTGTCAGTATCAGTATGGAATAACATTCCCCTTTCTTCTAGACCGTTTTTTAGCAGATTGTAATTCTCAATTATGCCGTTATGAGCAACAACAACATTATTTGTATGAATGGGATGAGCATTTTTAAGGCCTGGAACTCCATGTGTAGCCCAGCGAGTATGTGCTATACCAACTGTACTGTGAGACATCTTGCTTTCATCAACAACTTCATATAATCTTTTAACTTTACCTTCTGATTTTTTGACTTCTATCTCGCCTTCGTTATTTATGATTGCTATACCTGAGGAATCATATCCCCTATATTCCAATTTTTG
This sequence comes from Trichonephila clavata, assembly GCA_019973975.1. Lineage (NCBI taxonomy): Eukaryota > Metazoa > Arthropoda > Arachnida > Araneae > Nephilidae > Trichonephila > Trichonephila clavata. The sequence goes on from BMAO01008626.1 coordinate 26,784, forward strand.
CAACCCAGTTAGTAAAGTTGATATTACTGAATCACCGCTACTTACTACACCAAATATTCCGCACACAAATGGATCACCAAAAGAACTTTCTTTTAAAGTTATGCAGCATTTTTGCCTTTATCATCTTTTCCCTTTTTACTTTCCTCTGGTGGTTGATTTTTATTCTTTTTATCACTCTTTTCAATTTTGCCTTTTTCAATTGGTTTAGCTGCCACTTTTTGAGCTTCTTTGTTTAAAACTTCAGATATCGCGGACTTTAGGACTTTCACCTCAACTTTTGGTGCTATTTCTATTACAAATTGTGCATTTGCCTCATCAACTTTATTAACTTCAGCTATTATTCCACCAGAAGTAGTGACTGTATCACCACGTTTTATTTGATCTATAATTTTTCTATGTTCTTTTAGTTTTTTTTGTTGTGGGCGAATTATAAGAAAATAAATTACTGCAAATATTAAAATCAATGGAATAAAACTAGCAAAAGGTGCGCCGATACTTGATGCATTGCTAGTTGCATCTGCTGCAAAAACTTCGGAAATGAGCATATTTAATCCTAATTGTTAATAATAAAACGAACCTATTTAAGTATTAATTACAATACCATGCCATGTCAAGTCTGGTGAAAACGTTTCTAAATACCGACAATAATATTGCGGATTTTAGATTATGCTAAAACCAGTATGGCGGGAGTGATGAGACTTGAACTCACGACCTCATGCGTGACAGGCATGCGCTCTAACCAACTGAGCTACACCCCCCTAATTTCTTTTTAGCGTTTTCAGGCTTCGACTTTAAAGCTAATAAACATGTTGCCCTTTGTCAATATTTTTTGTTTGCGCTTTGCTGTCTTTTCTATTACTATGTAAATAATTTAATTTCACACATGGCTTGTACAAGTAGTCCCATTAGGGTTATGCCATGGAAGATAAACTATTTGGAGGAATGATATATGACAAATTTGCCTGAAGTCACTGTGTGTGATTTAGCCGAATCTGGTGTACATTTTGGTCACAAAATTAGTCGCTGGAACGCAAAAATGGCTCCATACATATATGGAGTGCATCAAGAAAATCGTATACATATAATTGACTTGCGAAAAACATTACCATTGCTACAGGTGGCCATGAAGGCTTTATATGACGTTGCATCTCAAGGTGGTCGCATTCTATTTGTTGGTACAAAGTTTCAAGCTTTTGATATTATTGCAAGTGAAGCGATTCGTTGTGGTCAATATTATGTGAATCATCGATGGCTTGGTGGTATGCTTACTAATTGGGGTACTGTTTCTTCTTCGATAAAAACCTTGATGCAATATGAGAAAATATTAAATGACGAGGATAGCATTTTAACAAAGAAAGAATTGGGGAACATTGAAAAGAAAAAGCAAAAGCTTGATAAGGCGCTTGGTGGTATTAGAGAAATGGGAGCAATTCCTGATATCTTATTCATCATTGATACTAATAAAGAGCATATTGCGGTTAAGGAGGCTAAAAAGTTAGGAATTCCAATAGTTGCAATACTTGATACTAATTCTGATCCAGATGATATTACTTATCTAATACCTGGAAATGATGACTCAAGAAAATCAATAGAGCTCTATTGTAAATTAGCTACCGACTCTATATTATCTGGAATAGAATCTAGTCTAGCAAGATCTGGAGTTAAGATTGATAATATAAAAGGTGATGAGTTTATTCAAGAAAAAGAAGATAGTATTGTGCAAACTAAAAGGAAACGTAGTAAAGTTTACAAAGAAGAAGAAAGGGAGGTAGTAACAAATGAAGATGAATCCAGATAATATAAGGGAATTACGTGATAGGACAGGGCTTGGCTTAAGTGACTGTAAAAAAGCATTAGAAGAATGTGATGGTGACATCAAGAAAGCCGTTGATAAGTTGCTACAATAGGTCTTGCTAAAGCTGACAAAAAATCTGATAGAATAGCTTCAGATGGGCTCGTTGCTATGTGTTTGACTGAAAATTATGGTGCATTGGTTGAACTCAATTGTGAAACCGATTTTGTTGCAAGGAATGAGAAGTTTATAGAGTTAGTTTCAAATTTAGCATCAATTGCTCATCAAGAACGCTGTATCAGCATTGATGAGTTAAAAAATGCCAAGTATGAAAGCATTAGCACAGTGCAGGAAGCTATTATGAATGGTACGTCAGTTCTTGGTGAAAAGTTAGAGTTGAGCAAGCTTTGTTACCTAGAGACTAAGGATGGAGTTGTTGCTGGTTATGTACACGGTGATGTACGTGGTTTAGGTAAAACTGGCGCTTTAGTTGCATTGCAATCACCCGGTGATAAGGCAAAGTTACAGGAAATTGGAAAACAAATAGCGATGCACATAGTTGCTATGAAGCCTGAAGCTTTGTCTATAGATGATTTAGATCAAATGAAGTTGAAAAATGAACGTTCTATAATTGAAGAGCAAGTAAGGAGCTTAAATAAACCTGAAGAAGTAGCAAAAAAAATAGTAGATGGACGAATGGCTAAATACTATGAAGAAGTTGTTTTACTAGAACAAAAGTTCATAAAAGATGATAAAATGAAGGTTTCTGATTTTATAAAATCAAGCGAGGTGAGTGCTATTAAATTATCTGATTACAAGTTACTTGTTTTGGGCAGTGCAAACTAAATGGCAAGAAATGTCTTCCTTAGCAGATAAAGTAAAATACTCTAGAGTGTTATTGAAGATCTCTGGTGAAGCTTTGATGGGGTCACAGTCTTTTGGCCATGATATGGGAATAATAAGCCAATTATGCAAAGATATAGCTGATGTTAACAGGCTTGGAGTTCAGGTATGTATTGTTGTTGGTGGTGGTAATATCTTTCGTGGCGCATCTGCGTCTTTAAGTGGCCGTGAAAGAGCAAGCAGTGATTATATTGGAATGCTTGCAACTATAATCAATGCTTTAATTTTACAAAACTTTTTAGAAAAAAACTTAGTAGCTTCTAGGGTATTATCTGCAATACCCATGGCCACTGTATGTGAACCTTACATAAGAAGGAAAGCTATTCGTCATTTAGAAAAAGGTAGAGCGGTAATTTTTGCGGCAGGCACAGGCAACCCATTTTTTACTACAGATACAGCTGCAGCCTTACGTGCTGTTGAAATGAATTGTGATGTTATTCTAAAGGGTACACAAGTAAATGGTGTATACTCCGCTGATCCGAAAAAAAATGAGGATGCTGTAATGTATGATAGGCTTTCTTACACGGATTTATTGACTCGTGATTTAAAAGTTATGGATGCATCAGCAATTTCACTTGCTCGTGAGAATTCTATTCCAATTATAGTTTTTTCTTTGAAGGGAGAAAAAATAGTCAATATTATTAAGGGTCAAGGTACTTATACTATAGTTTCAGATTGTAAACAGTAGGTAATTTATGTTAAATGAAATAAAAGCTAAAACAAAAGAAAGAATGCTAAAAACTATTCAGTCCTTTCATGATGATATTAAAGGTGTACGCACTGGTAGAACTAGCGCATCGTTGCTTGATGGTATAGTTGTAAATATCTATGGTGGACATCAAAAGTTAAATCAGGTTGCAGGCGTTTCAGTTATAGATAACAAAACCCTATCAATTAAAGTTTGGGATATTAATGTTGTAGGTGAAGTGAAAAATGCTATATTAAATGCCAACTTGAATTTAAATCCTGTTGTTGAGGGCAATACCATACGTATAGCTCTTCCGGATTTAACACAAGAAACCCGTGAAAAATTAGTAAAATTATTGCATCAGTTTTCTGAAAATGCGCGGATTGCCATCAGAAATATACGCAGAGATGTTATGGAAGAAATAGAGAAAATGAAGGGAAATAAGGAGATCTCAGAAGATGATTTTCATGGTGCTAAGAAGGAAATACAAAATATTACTGATGATAATATAAAAAAGATTGATGGTGAATTGTCCATCAAAGAAAAGGATATACTGAATCACTAAATGATATGGAGAAAGCTTACATAGCAAATGATGTCATTCCAGTGTTTGACACTGGAATCCAGTCTTTACTATACAACTATCTGATGCACTTGTTTGAAATCAAATTTCCTGGATCCCAGTGTCGGAGCACTGGGATGACACCAATTTTGCATTCAAGTATCAACTATTGGTGTCACTACAGTAACCCTCTTCCTGTCATGCAAGTAGCTGACACCTTCCAGGTGTCCATTGAAATCCAAAAAATTTCACTCAAGTCAAAATTAGGTTAAATTTAAATGTTGAATCAAGAATCTTTACCGAAACATTTAGCAATTATTATGGATGGTAATGGTAGATGGGCGAACAATCAAGGAAAGGTAAAAATTGATGGTTATAAAAAGGGCAGTGAAGTTGCATACGATATTGCCAAGTATTGTACGGACCTAACCATACCCTACTTAACTTTGTATGCATTCTCTATGGAGAATTGGCTTAGACCCAAAAACGAAACTGACTGTCTATTTGATTTATTTTACTCCGTTTTAACTAATGAAGATAAAGTCAATTTCATTTGCAACTGTAACATTAAGTTGAATTTTATTGGCAATTTAAGTCTGTTATCCAGTAAAATATTGGATCAAATTAAAAAAGCAGAAGAAATGACACATAAGAACGATGGTTTATTACTCACTGTGGCAGTCAGTTACGGAGCAAAGCAAGAAATTACACAAGCCATAAGCAATATTATAAAAGAAAATATTGCTTATGTATCAGAAGAGGAATTTGAAAAATTTCTATATACTAAAGATCTGCCAAAATTGGATTTATTAATTCGCACTGGCGGCGAAAAAAGGTTAAGCAACTTTTTATTATGGCAAGCAGCTTATGCTGAATTATATTTTTGTGATACTTTATGGCCTGATTTTTCTTGTCAAGATTTGAACAAAGCATTAGAAGATTATACAAAAAGAGAGAAAAAGTATGGTAGATAATAATTTTATAATTAGAATATTGTCCTCAATAGTAATATTATTCATATTTTCTTTTGCTACATATTTCAGTGATTTATCGTTTTACCTATTGATTTTTTCAATAGCAGTTTTATCTTCTTTTGAATGGTATAATCTAACCCAAGGAAACAAAATTTTATACGTTTTCGCATTATTATTGATTGCACTACCAAGCGCCTCATTAATATATTTATATAACCTACCACAGGGAAAATACGCATTAGTATGGTTCGTCTTAACCATTTGGGGAATTGACATTACTGCCTACCTATTTGGTAAGAATTTTGGTGGAGCTAAAATTTGCCCAATTCTTAGCCCTGGAAAAACTTGGACAGGACTTCTTGGTGCGATTTTAGCTGGAGTAGTGTGCACAATTTTTGGATCAATATTTTTTGGTCTATTTTCAATTCTTTATTCTCCAATCATTGGCCTTGCAATCGCTATTCTAGCGCAACTTGGCGATTTCACTGAGTCGCTTGTTAAAAGAGCTTATGGTGTTAAAGATAGTGGAAGTATGATACCTGGCCATGGAGGAGTGCTCGATCGTATGGATAGTTTCATTTTTACTGCCCCTCTTATTGCTATTTACATAAGCTAAGTCTGCAGAAGAAATAAAGTGCCATTAGAGTTCATCCCTAGTCAGCTCCCCAACCGCTTCTACAGTACAGTCATGGACAAACGTCTTTTCACAATAAGGGCAGGCTATTTCCTCTTCTTCTCCCATATCTAAATATATTAATGGATGGCCGGAACCCTCATCATTCTCATCACCATGACAACAAACTTTTCTATTATTCACCCTCACTTTTGACATGCTACTCATTTAGCTTATAACATTTTATATATTGAATATACCCATTTATAAATAAAAAACAACAAGCACTATTCTTCATTTTTTATCCTATTCAAGTTAATCAATTCGTTTTGAACGCCTTTTGATACAAATTTGCTAACATCTTCTCCTAATCTTGCTATTTCCTTTACAAAACTTGATGAGATAAATTGAGTATCTTCAGAAGAAGGAAGAAATATGGTTTCGATTTCAGGAAGAAGTTTATAATTTACCCAACTCATTTGAAACTCGTAATCAAAATCTGATACTGCTCTTAATCCTCTAATAATAACAGAAGCATTCTGCTCTTTGGCAAACTTCACTAGCAACCCATTAAAAGATATAACATCTGCATCAATTCCTAGCCCTTTGATTTCACTTTCAGCCATGCTTGTGCGTAGCTTTGTGTCAAAGGCAATATGCTTATTAACGTTTTCTGCAACTCCTATTATTAATCTATCGACTAGTTTACATGCTCTTTTTATTATGTCAATATGCCCAAAAGTTATAGGGTCAAATGTGCCAGGGTAGATTCCTATTCTGTTATTAATGTCCATCCTTTATTTTTAAACTACTTTAAAAACTTTTGATAGACATGATAACATTTTTTATCTAAAAATGAAAGTATACAGTTGGCCTGATAGCTCAGTTGGTAGAGCAAAGGACTGAAAATCCTTGTGTCGCTGGTTCGATTCCTGCTCAGGCCACTTCTCTTTCTTACCAAATTTACCTTTTTATTGCAAAATGTTCTGTAATATATTATGATATTGATATAAGTGTTGAGAGGTTAAACTATATGTATAAATGTTACAGCAAAATATTTAATATCCTATTAATTATAGTTCTATTATTAAGCAATATTACTTATGCTGGCGTTAGTGAAAAACCGGCATCTCAACATGTAAACAAAAAAGAAGAACCAGCATCAACTGCCTTGACGGCAGAAAATAGAGTAAATGATGACATAGTTGTTGGTTTGTTGAAAACGGAAGAAGAGACATACCCGCATGAGCTTGGGCTATCTCAAAATGTCTACGAGATGTTTAATAATTTTAGAGTTAAAACTGTACTAATTGATTATAATAAAATAATTAGCCTTAAAAAAATTCAGATAGAGTCACTTAATCTCGCAAAACAAGATGAAACATTGGCAAAGAAGTTAACATTAGACCGAATAAAAGTTGAAGTTGCAAAGTTTATTAAAGAGCACAAAATAAATAGAATATTCATTCCAGGAAATTACTATAATTTACACTCCGAACCTTTTCCTCCTACTCCTTGTCGCCAGCTTGTTACTGAAGCAATTGTAAAAATAATTGATGATAACCCTGCAATTCATTTACTTGGCATATGTGAAGGCATAATGAATGCAAAGGGAATTGAAGTAGTAAGTGTTGTGAGTGATGAAGAGAAGGAAATAAAATCAGCACCTAATCCACAGAAAGAGGATGTACCTCTCCAGCAGATAAAGATCGTTCCAAACAGTCGTTTAGCGGAATTAGTAGCTAAATTCTTAATACCTAATGAAAATGGCTGGTTTTCAACATATTTTCCAGATGCTCATTCGGGAGCAGTGAGTAATACGCCAGAAAATAGAAGAAAATTGGAGTTACTTGGATATAAAGTTGCAGCATTTTCCAGTGATGGGGTAATAGAGGCTATTGAAGATAAGCACGGTAATATTTACTTTCAAAGTCATCCAGAAGCTCTTGTTGTAAAATTAGATAAAAACCTCTATTTATCAAATCGCAAGGAACGTCAAGTGTCTACACTAGTTGCTATAGCGATTATAAATGATTTTCTTTATCGTGGTTAATGCCTATAGCTTTAGGCTTACCGATGATTTGAAAAACGACAAATTCGTCATGTATCCGTTCAGGATAGCGGCAAGACCATAGAGTAAATGTGAGCTTACAATAAATGGTGTCATCCCAGTCTGGGATCCAGCTTTTGATCGAAAATGTTGTATAATGCGTTTGTTTACAATCAATTTTTCTGGATCCCAGTGTCTGGGCACTGGGATGACATCATAGAGGCGCTGGGATGACACCATTATAGAGTGAACCAGTGTCACACTATTAGGATGATACCCTAACAATCATCATCCCGCTACTTGTTAGCGCCGCGGCGGGATGACGTAGAGTGTAATAGTTTAGACTTGATCTGACAGGCAAACAAAGTAAGATAAAAATATGAACAAATTTTAAAGGAGTGTCAGATATGAGTACAACACAAGAAAAAATACTAAAACCAAAGTTGGGATTGCTAGAACTTGCAAAGCAATTAGGAAATGTATCACAGGCGTGTAAGGTAATGGGATATTCAAGGGATACATTTTACCGCTTCAAAGAACTGTATGAAACAGGAGGAGAAGAGGCTTTACAAGAGATAAGCAAAAGCAAGCCATTATATGCAAATAGAGTATCGGAGGATATAGAAAAAGCAGTAATTGAAATAGCAATAGAATTTCCAGCGTATGGACAAGAAAGAGCAGCAAACGAACTGAAAAAGAGAGGAATTCTCATCTCTGCAAGTGGAATAAGATCAGTGTGGCAAAGAAACGATCTTGAGAATTTCAAAAAGAGGTTAAAGGCATTAGAAGCAAAAGTAGCTCAAGATGGCATTATCTTAACAGAAGAGCAGATAACAGCTCTAGAGAAGGCTAAGGAAGAAAAAGAGGCCCATGGAGAAATTGAAACAGAACATCCAGGATACTTGGGTAGCCAAGATAGCTATTATGTGGGTAATATCAAAGGTATTGGACGAATTTACCAACAAACCTTTGTTGATACCTACTCTAGAGTTGCTTTTGCTAACAGAAAGGACTGCTATTACAGCTGCAGACCTTCTCAATGATAGGGTGATACCGTCTTTTGATGAACAGAAAGTATCATTGCTACGCATTTTGACGGATCGTGGTATAGAGTACTGTGGCAGACCTGAAAATCACGCTTACCAGCTGTATTTGGGGGTAGAAAATATTGATCATTCTCGAACCAAAGCTCGTTCTCCACAAACTAATGGCATATGTGAAAGGTTCCACAGAACTATGCAAGATGAATGCTACAATATTATCTTCAGAAAGAAAATTTACACCTCTTTGGCAGAACTTCAGCTAGATGTAGACCATTGGGTGCATTCTTATACCAATTCTCACTGCACAACAAACAGATAGACAATAATGGAAAAAAAGCCATACTAAACTAAGTGTAATAGCGAGGTATAAATGGCATTAAGATCAAAATTATTGGATGAAAAAGTAGTGGAATCGGCAAAAGCAATGCTGAAGAAAGTAAGAAATAACGCATACGTTACAAAAAAACTAAATGCTGTAATTGCAGCAAAAAAGCACAGCATAACAGCGGTAGCAAAGATATGTTGCATTTCAAGAACTGCACTGACTGCGTGACCTAAAATTTAGCAGAGAGGAAAAATTGTTTGCTCCCCCTCAACGTCGTAGAAAAACTAGATTTAATCAAAGTCAACGTGAACAAGTTGAAGCATGGATACAAGAAAATCCTAATATCACCATTAAAGAAATGAGAATAAAAATCCAGGAAAGATTTGGTTTGGATGTCAGTAAGTCCACAGTACACCGTAATATGCAAAGAATGAAATTCTCATATATTACTCCAAGACCAGTTCATAATGGTCAAGATAAAAGCAAACAAGAGGAGTTTAAAAAAAAATCTCAACGAAACTATTGGCAAATATCCAGAAAAAGAGCTATTTTTCTTTGATGAGTCTCGGTTTGGCACACATTCAAAAATTGGACATGGGTGGTTTAAAAAAGGCATTAGGACACAGGTTAAAATAAAATTAGGTAGGCAAAATTTCTATCTCTATAGTGCGGTTAATCCTAGAAATGGAGAGAGTTCTAGCTTGTTTGCACCAAATGTCAACACTGATTGCATGAATATATTTCTTGAGCAGATGTCGCAATATCTAGGAATACGAGAGACTTTTCTCGTTATGGACTGTGCTAGTTGGCATAGGTCAAAAAATTTAAAGGTACCTAAAAATATCGATATTATATACCTACCTCCATACTCACCTGACTGTTGAGAGGTTTTGGTTATATATAAAACAGAACATTTTGTGCAATAAAAATATACGATACAATTACCCTCCTTGAGCGCACTTTGTGTAAATTTGTTACCTCTCTTACCCACTCCATAATTAAACAACATACTGTAATTGCTGTTGAATGATGGAGAGACATACTCCATTATTTTAGCACGAAGTAACGAATTCAGTAGAATAAGTTCTTCAAAAACAATTTAAACTTTTACAGTAGGAGTAGTCTCATGAAATATTATAGCGGATTAGATGTCTCACTCAAAGAAACTTTTATCAGTATCGTTGATGAGAAAGGAAAATTGTTAAAGAAGAAGTTGTTGCAAGCGAGAGTGACGCAATAGCTAAGTGCCTGCTTGACCAAGATAAAGATATGAAGTGATAGGGATAGAAAGTGGACAGCTATCAATATCAATGTGCAAAGAATTAAGGAGTTTTGGATTACCGGTAGTTTGTGTAGATGCAAGGCATATGGCAGCAGCATTATCTGCAAGGATCAATAAGAATGACAAAAATGATGCAAGAGGTATAGCACAAATGATGAGAGTTGGGCTATAACAAAGAAGTGTTAGTAAAATCAGATGAATCTTGCCAAATTAAAGTAGCACTTGGAAGTAGAAGGCAGTTAATATGCAGCAACAGCAAATTTTTGGAACAATAAGAGGGTTATTGAAGATACATGGAATAAAGCTCGGTAAAAGATCAAAATTTGAAACTTTTGCTTTAAGAATACAAGAGACAATAAATAATGTGGATGAAATCAGTAGGAGTTCAATTGAAGCATTACTACATAGCTTAAAAACAATAGAAGAATCAATAAGAAAACTTGACAAAATACTTTCAGAGCAAGGCAGAAAAGATGAGGACTGTAAATTATTAACTACGGTTCCAGGAGTTGGTGTTATAGTAGCAATGACATATAAAGCTGCAATAGATGATCCATATAGATTTGAAAACATCTTATACAGTTGGAGCTTATATGGGGTTGAGCCCAAGACAGTACGCTTCTGGAGAAGTTGACCGACATGGTAGTATATCAAAAATGGGTCCCATGGAATGTAGAAGTATGTTATATGAAGCTGCACAAGTCTTACTTACAATCAGTAGGAAAAATTTTAAGTTGAGAAGCTGGGGATTGAAGCTTGCAAAGAAAAAAGGGATGAAAAAAGCAATTGTAGCAGTAGCAAGAAAATTAGCTGTAATTATGCATAGAATGTTAGTCAATAAAACAGAATTTTGTTATTAGAAAATGTAGGAGGAGCATGAAACAATAATTTCACTCAAGGTAGTAATGCCGATGGAAGGGATAAGCAAGATTATAGAGTGAAGCTTAGACTTCGTAAACAACATGTTGCCGTCCACTTCCTCCTAACAAGTATAATGCGGCTTGGCTAAAATACAGACTAGCCATATCAGACCGCGGAGAGAACCATGGAAGCTTGCTACTTTAATCTATGTAAAATTATTAAAGATTATGGAGGAAATATGCTATTTTGATTTGTATAAAAATTTTGTTGACTCATGTGCAATTAGAGAACTCTGCAATGTCTCCTATTTGTCCTCCTAATAATGAGAATTGTA
>BMAO01008627.1:0-41439 GCA_019973975.1 Trichonephila clavata
CTATTAAAATTCGAAGGTAAACAAACGTATCTATCTATCTATGTATGTGCGTCTATCTTCTCACGAACGGCACCACACAGAAAGTCGCGGAAGATACCAAAAGATCGAGAATTTTCCGGGGAAGCCGTATTACCTATTTATATTCCGATATTGTAATTAGTTGAAAAGATATTAATTAGAAACCTGAAAACTCCGTTTTTTTCGTGCAAATTTTGATTTGTCTCCATTGTTGCAGCAATGTTATTGTTACAACAGTGACAAAAGCAGGCGTCGAGAATCGGTTTTCAGTCAAACTTGCAATTTCATGACGTTGCTCTGTTGTCTGTATTAACTTACTCTGTTTAAAAATAAATGCTTTTAATGTGTGACTAACTTGAAATGTATTATTAAAATCCAATGTCTACAATGTTTTACTTTTTTTTATAAATTTTCTTGGATTTAAATTCCAATAGAAAGAAAGTTACAACTATTTTTCAAATAGATTGGTACATTGTATATCTCTCTTAACGCTGCCAAGTTAGACTGTGTTGGAATATAGTAAAACTTTTTAAAAAAATTTATAGAATTTTGTAATTTTGAACAACTTTTATTTTTTCAATTTTCGCACATAAACTATTTTTAAAAAAGGCACTTTTCCATTTCAAAGAGATTGCAACGAAAAAAAATTGCTAAAATCACCAAATGTCAGTAATGATTAATTGTGATAAACCTACGACAGAATTGACCGGTTTGAGAGCTTATGGAGCATGTGCAGACAGCTACTTTCTGATACATCAGAACTGATAGTTTTCTTTATTTTCCAGAAAAGCAATTTAGTGAAAAACTTTAAGAGAATATAAGAAAATGCTGAAATGCTTTCATCAAATAATATTATTTACATTTTAAATCTTTATGCAGTGATATGAAAAAATCTTTAGGTTTTCTTTCCCATACTTCTTTTTTTTACAGTTACATATTTTTAATCGAATAATCAAACACACATCCAGATATAAGCAGTCATTTCCAGTGCAGGTTTATCCATTGGGCGCTTGGGCCGGGCGGCAAGGGGCCCAGGGACCCAAAAGGACCAGGATAAGCTGGACTTAACTAGATTTTCTGATTACAAATTTCGATTCTCCAGTACCAAAGAAGCATGTAGATATTCTGTGCTTTGGGCCCGTGATGAGCTTAAATCAGCACTGGTCGTTTCAATAGATAATGGTAAAAAAATTTTATTCATTATTTAATAAAAATGGATATAAATTAATATAAAAAAAACAACAAATTACAGTATATTTTAAAATTATTATTCATTACAAAATTAGTTATTTAGTAGTAAAATTATACTCTATCTTTTTTTTTCTTGTGGATAAAACTAGATTAGTTTTATAACTTAGAAATCAAAAATAGAATTTTAAAGAAAGACTTTATCACTGGGGGGGGGGGAAGAGAGAAAAAGAGCTATACGCATGAAAAAGCCCATGTAACGCCGGGCTTAACCAAAAGAAACGGAACCTGTCTGCGTATAATGGAAAAAAAATTAAAGACATTTCGGAAAAAATAATTTTAATGACATAAGTATAGAAATCACACACACAATCGCGAATACACTCTCACCCAGAGATGCGGGCATTGAGAGGGAAAAATTAAAATTTCATTGGGATAAAGTTATACTCTCAAAAAGACCGTGCAACACCGGGCTGAGTGGAGGAAAAACATACCCACCCAATGGAGTAAAGAGGTGAAAGATATTTCAAAAGAGGGAAATTTAGTGACATTGATACAAAAATCCCACACAAATACACCACGAAGAGTGCTTGCACCGAGATAGGAAGGAGGATTTTTAAGGCAATAATATTTATACACTTGAACAAGCCGAGCAACGCGGGCCATGAAAGCTAGTCAAAAACATTAAAACGCGTAATTGTTTTACCCCTGTGTGTTGCTTATCTCGCCGTTTATTTCGTTTGGCGTCGAAAATCAGATATCGCGCCAGATATCTGACTTTTTTCTGTTCCACCGTCCAAATCACCCTGCTCATGGGTTACAATAGCAAAATGGGTATCTATAGCAAATAAAAAATCACCAAATTTGGCGAGTGAAAGGGTTCCCCCCCCCCATTTTTTGGACAAATCTTTAATTCAAAAATTCATATGTTGCAGGTTTATAAAACAAAAATTTCTAAAATATTTGCGAAAAACTTAATCTTTTTTACTTCGTTATCATTATTTCAAATAAGTGACATGAGATAAATGAAATGGCTAGACCGATTCTTTTGAAATTTTGTGCGTATATTCAGTAGGAAACAGTTGTTGCCTGAGGGCTTGATGTCATACAAATCTATCGATGCAGTTTGCGATACCAACGAAGCTGTAAATTATCCAGCAGAGTTTTTGAGCTCATTGGATTTGCCACGCATGCCACCGCTCCATTTACAACTGAAGGTTGGATCTCTGGTTATTTTGCTTCGTAATTTGAACCCACCATGGCTGTGCAATGGCACTTGATTAGTCATGAAAAAATTGATTGAAAATGTTGTCGAAGCTAGCATTTTGAATGGCAAGTTCCGAGAATAAGATGTATTACTACCACGATTCCCTATTATTCCCACAGATGTGCCAATTGAATTCAAACGGATTCAATTTCCAATTAGATTGGCATTCGCAATGACAATCACAATAAGTCTCAAGGCCAAACGAAGTCTGTTTATGGCTTAAATTTGGGCACACCATGTTTTTCACACGTACCATGTTATCGCATGGGTAAATCATCCGCTTTGTTTGTGTTGGCTTAAGATGGACTCACTAAAAATATCGTACACTCCATTGCACTAAGAGACTGATATTATATTTTAACTGTCATAATTTGTGATAGAGATGTAATTTGAAATTTATTAGTTAAAAAAAATAATGGTACAAAGAATTAAAAAAAATGAATGTTTGTTGTTTTGTTACTTTTATAGGCCGTCATCGTTCACAGCTTTCCATTCCTCTTTCAGTCATATACCACATCCCCACACACTTAAAATGAGTTAGTTATTTTTAATTTGACTACCAAAATATTCCCTAGAAATAATTTATATGGCAAAACAACGTTTGTGTGTGTGTGTGCCGGGTCAGCTAGTATATATATATATATATTTATCCTGTTCAAATTTGTAATCGTTAATAAAATACTTTCTATTCATCCTATCGAGTTTAACTAATTTTTTTAAAACTTGTAGTGGATGACACCTGATGTTAATATAGTTTATTCGAATATTCATTCAATAATAACTGGTTAATTAAGTTAAATTAATTACCGGTTTTCGAAGCCAACTTAGATTCATCTCCATTGTTGTAACAACGTAATTGTTAAAACAATGACAAAAGTTGGCATCTAAAACCGGTTTTTCAGCTATACTAGCCATTATTACAACAATGCAGACAAATCATGCTATTTTTTCAATTCCTACTATTATAGTTCACTCTCTCCCTATATACAGGGTGTCCAGCCTTAATGTGACCCAATAGCTAACTCCCGAGCCGTTCGGTTTAGATATGCACTTCCAATTTGAAAAATGTTTTAAAAAAGATAAAGAATGTTTTTACGTGCTTTTCGAACCAAAAAACCCATTTACAAAAAAATTACAACAATTAAATTTTTATACTGTCTCTAGGTCCTATCACTTATATTTAGGAAAAGATGCAGTACACAAAATCAAAATAAACACAAAAGGTTTCATTTTATTACGATAAAAATTGACCGAGTTATGCCTACATAAATTTGAAGCATCTGAGTTGCTCCGAAAAGGGGGTCGTATATAAATTGAGTTTAGAGAACAGTAATTCACTAACTACAGAAAGAGCAAGAGAAAAACATCATAGTAATATTAAAACATCGTAGTAAACATCATAGATTGACAATTTGTATTGCTGTATGGCAAAAAATAAAAATTAAATTAAAGAAATACAACTTGTACCGAAAAGATTAAAACAACTTGTTTCAAAAAATAACAGCAAAATAATGCAAGATTTGCCGTTCAAATTATAGCATAATGTGGGATGATGCGCCAATCATGAATCAGGGGCTTTATTATATCAGAATGACCAAATTAACTTAAATAATGGTGATGGCATGAGGTGTGACACGAGACAAGGGAATACGTCTATGACAACTCCCAGTATTATTCAAGCGTTGAACAGCACGGGCAATTGTACAATAAGATGGATGTCTTCGAGTGGGAAATTTAATGGCATAAAGTCTTGCTGCCTCTCTCTTATTTCGATTACACTGTCCATAAAACAGTACCATTTCGCAGTATTCTTCATTTGTATACATCTCGTTCTCCCGTACTAGAATTCGTAATATTAGAATACGACTGCATGCAAATGCACAAGCGACTGCACAACAGATTTTTAACGTTCGTCATGATCAGCGAAAACGCAGAATCAGACTGGAGCCGCAGCATATAAGTCTATTTTTTTTGTAACTGCTTTTAAAGATTACTGTTTTAGAACTTCCACTTACTGTTATGGAAGTTTAAACTCATACAATTTAAACTCTTCCAAGTATGGAAGTTTGGAAAATGATGTGCCTGCTCAGATATCAGTCTCGTCATTTAACAAGGATTTAAAATTACGTTTTAATATTCCTCTTGTTGCTTTAGAGTGCAATCCTTAAAAATAATTGTAATTTCTCTTTTATAACATTGCAAATAAAATCTCTTAAGCATAGTTCATTTTCTGAATAAGAATACATGCAAAACATATACATATATTTTAGGTAAATTGGAAAATAAATTTAAAATATTTTTTCCCTGAAATTTAGTGAAAACAGTTAAATATCATTTTGAGAAAGCGGTTAAAAAAGATTTTTACTTTTAATGTAAAATTTCGTGATCAAGTAATATTAAAATAACTGAGTAACTCTGATTCTGAATAAGATAGTTAAAAAATTTAAATTCAAATATATTCCTAAAAATGAAAGATTGAACTTGGAAATCTAAGCCAAATTTTAAAAAAAGTCGGCTTTTTGACAAAAAAAGAGCGTTTTGAATGTGTACAGATACTTTAAAGTTGGCTTTTATATTATTAATATAAATATGAAATTCTACTATCACAAACATAAGGAATTATACGATTTGATTTTTTTATTCGGCGCTAATTTGATATCGTAGTGATACGCCTCTAGTTTATATGCGCCAAAATGGGCAATAACATTACAATATGGTTACCTTGTTTTTTTTATCGTGTGGTAATGTGGTTTCCATGGGGATTATTTTGCTAATATTTTTGTTTTTTCCCACAGTAACCCTATTAATTTCAAAGGATTTTATTTCAATTTCTTTAAAATATATATATATATATTTAACCATTTTCACATTGCACTTATTCAGAAAGTCTTCTTCTGTAGTATTTTTTGTTTTCGAATATGGATATTTTTGTAGTATTTTTAGTGAGCACCAGGATATTTATTTTAAACATGAGGGATGCTGTTTTAGTTATTGCTGCAAATTGTGCATTTCCACTTTATTTTACTTTCAAATAATGCATTTTTAAACGTTCCTTGTGCAATAAAACTCATTGAAGAAACCCGCAGTTTTTGGAATATTGCTGTTTATCAGCAATTATTGATATTCATTATTGCTTAACTTTAATATATTTATTATATCATTATTTTATGTAAAAAATTATATAATACAATTATTATTATGTATAATATTATATTATGGTTATAAAATATTGCATGATAAAATAACTATATTATTATTAATATATTATATTAATATTGATTATTTGAAATATATTTCAATGCAGTTCTTTTTAAAATTATTTCCCCCCTGACTATTTGTTACAGCTATGCTGCCATCTTGGATTCCATATCAATTGAGAACAAGCGTTGCTTGGCGTGATTTCTTAATCACGCCAAGCGCACTCCGATATCAAATAAGTTCTCTTTTATTTAGTGTTTTCAAAAAAATGTTACTCGTATATGATTGCTTCATATCGAATTAGCAATTTCTTTTGTCTTGAGAATGCATTAAATTTAGGTAAGATTTCTCTAGGTGCTACTACTATTTATAAAAAATTATATGTTTATTGTTTCTAGAATCTTTACAATGTAAATTGGGATATAGATTGCAAATTGAGAAATATATTCTACAGATTATATATATATATTTTAGGTGCTGTCCGTAATATTTATTCTGATTACGTGCCATCAATTTTTTAAATCTGGTGGGGATGAAGAAGGAAGTAAGAATTTTTTGAATATCATTTTTTTATTACATTAATTGACATTTGATTTCTTTGGTGACAAATGTGAAATCATTGGGGGTCCAATCGACATTTTAAGCAGTGGTGCCAATGGTAATAATTTATTCACTTCAGTTTATGCGTTACTATGCAGTGATGCCAGTACTAATAGGAGGAAAGTGAAGGCGAATCCTTTTACCTATGTAAAAATAAATGCATGTAAAAACAAATATAATAAAATCAGTTTCGGTGCTTTAACACTGCCCGTGGTGTAGAGTGCTACTCAACCTTTTTATTGCCGTCTAGCGCTCAAAGTTTGAAAATTTTACCGTTGCCCACTGAGGAAGGACTTTGATTGTTTTGATTTAATAATTTTAATTTAATGGTATTTAAATATGCCCTCGGAATAAAATACAGTTACACCAAAAAATGAATGTAAATTGATTTAACAAGGAATATAAAGTGATTTCAATGGGAAGCCTTACTAACCCAAGAAAAATACATCTTTCAGTAAATAAAATCGAAATAATTTAATGTTCCTTGGGAAGACCGGTAAAATTTGATCCACGGATCGGTATCGGTCCGTAGCCCGGGGGTTAGGAACCACTGGAAGAGAAGGATTAATGCAGGTTAAATCTGTCTTGGCTAAAAAGTCCTCTCGTTGGCATGGTGTGGAAGTTTGGAGAGGAGAGTGCCAGTTCAGGTGTCTTTTTTGTCACTTGATGGGTTTCAAAATTGCAAGATCCGTCATCAATAGCCTTCGCGTAGCTTCGAAATGCGGGGTTATAACAAATGTCTATCTAGAAACCTTTGTTTTATTTAATCTCTCTCAATTTACAATCATTCGGCTTTTCAATGAAAATTTTTAGTCGAGATGAAATATTTCTTTAAAATAAATGTCCTACATTTTCTGAAACGTGTTTGTTACTAATTCCTATCCTTCGAAAATTCAACGAATTTGTATTACGATAAATAGTTTGTATGTCGTGAGGTAAATTGTGATTATGGTATGGAAGCTAATGGAGTTTGTAATTTAGCTTTAAAATTCTTGGCCAATGGCTCTTTTACAGTTCTAGAGGGACATTAATTTAAAATTTACTAAGCGGGATAAGAGTCTTTCTAGTAGGATTAAATCATATCTTAGTTATTTATCAAAGAATATGCCGTAAAAAAGAAGTTTGATAAGCCTGCTCTTGTGCAATGTTCATACAAAAGGGAAGGGGGGTGGGGTGAATTCAGGTCTATATGTTTGTTGGTTAAAACGTTCTGAGCTATTTACGGGCTACTAAACTACAGTAATCACTCTCCTACTAATTTATTGCATGCAAAATGAACACAAAATAGTACTGACTAGGTGACTTACAAATTGGAATACAAAGGTGAGACGGAAAATAAGTTTCCCCTGTCGACTGTGGTCAGAGTTGAGAATGAAAGTCAAAGAATAGAATGAGACATTAAAGATAAGACAAAATTTTATTTTTCCACATAAGTACCAAATATAGTGAAACATTTGCCATACCGCTTGATAAGCTTCAAAAAGCCACCCAGAAAAAACTCAGGGCTTTGCATACGGAAGAAGCGTTTAATGGCTTGTTTGACTTCAGCATTGCTTCCAAAGCGCCTTCAGGCGCTGTTCTTTTTCAAAGCTGGAAACAGATGAAAGTCACTTGGTGTGAGATCAGGACTGTATGGCGGATGGTGTACGCGCCCCCAACCAAGAGTTTCAATATGGTTTTGCATTGCCCAGTGTGATCTCGCATTGCCATCCAACAACAGAACGCCAGAGTTGATAAGTCCAGCCCCCTTTTCAGAATATCCTCTTTCAATTTCGACAGGATGTCACAGTTCCGTGTAGCATTGATGGTTCCAACTTTCAAAAAGCCCTCGAAAAAGCAACGCTTCTTCCAAAGCCCTGAGTTTTCCTGCAGGGTTTTTTGAAGCTTATCAAGTGATATGACAAATGTCTCAATGTACTTGGTACTTACGTAGAAAAATAAAGTTATGCCTTATCTTTGATGTCTCATTCTATGCTTTGACTTTCATTCTCAACTCTGGCCACAGTCGACGGAGGAAACTTATTTTCTGACTCGCCCTCGTATATGCAATGCATTTGAATGCAATCTCTCATTAAATAGTTTAAATGTAAAAGATTAATTGCGCAATAACAACTAAGGCATAAAAACAGTTTGTTTAATATATAGAATATTTTCTTTCTTCTAGAGATTGCCTATTAATATATAAACTATATTTCAGATTAACAATTATTGCAGGAAACATTTCCAAGTATTTCTCTACACAAGCATCATTATTTTACCATTTCTATGCTCTTATCAATAAGACTTATTAGAATAAAGGTTTTATTATTGCGGATCTAAATTTTCTATTTTCTTATTAAATTAAGTAATAAAAGAAATCTTTTATTTTTACTGCATATATTAGAAATTCGAACATAGTCATGGTATTAACTGTATTTTTTAATTTGGGTAACTTTATAGTTTTCTCTACTGTACAACATTAAAATCCATTTGCGTTTATTCACTGGATAAATAAAGGCAGAATCTTTTGGAAGAAAATTAAGCGTGTGTTATGAAAAAATTTAAAAATATATTTTTATTATTGTTGTTATGCCACCTGATCGGCAGTAACATCAGATCAAGGTCCACGAAATTCATCGCGGCTAAGGGCTAGAATGTTACGCCTGTTGTTAGCCTTAGCTTTGAGCACCATGCAGATGACAGTATGATTTTGCTCGGTTCCATCCCAATTTTAAGCGAGAACACCCTGGGGGTGGCCAGGGACCTCTCACCCTCACGAGAGGACTTACGGCTCGACGGCTATTTAGAGTACCTCCACACCGCGAAGGCACTTTACGTTTACAAACATCCATGCTTTCTCCGGGATTCGAATCCAAGCCGTACGGCACCGCAGTCAGCGTCTCTAACCACTATACCAGATGGGCGGTGGCAAAAAAAAATATTTTTAAGTAGAAGTACTCTGAAGTAGTTTTTTTTCCTTCTTTTTCTAGATTTGAAAACTTTGTGTTTTTGTGGTATATGCTATGCTATATGTTACATCAAATCTGGTTTACGTATGAAAGTAGCTGTTGCAGAAGTAAGCTTTTTTTAAAACTAATAAGATTAAGAATACATATAATCACCACTTTTTGTGTTTTAAAAATGTTCAATTTAGAATCCTGATTTAAAAATAAGAATGTAATGCTCTAAGAATAGTGAATTTGATGATTAATTTCAACGAAGTCTGCCATTTCAGTTGTCGAATGGTCGTGAGGTCACGGCTGGTATTGCTGCAGTTGAGTTGAGTTGGGTTTTGAGTCTTGATGTTATTAAAGACCCGCCTTGTAGTGGAGCTGATGCATGGTAAATTTATTGAGGTTCAATTCCTCCTGAATCCAAAAAGTTTAGATTTGGTTTGGTGTAGAAGTTTGATGGGAGTGCCAGCTCAGGCGTAATCTCTGTCACTTATTGTGATTCAAAATTACAAGGTCCATCAGCAATAGCCCTTATGTAATTTCTAAGAGTGATAGAAAGGAACAGTGAAACAATCTGTAGAAAGTCTTGATTCACAGTTTGAATATGAGCCATTTTTTACCGCAGAAAGGATGTTACCAAGGGTTCCTCTAGGGCCGGACAAACCGGACCCCTACCCAGGGCAACAAATTTTAAAGGTGACATTTGGATCGAATTTGAAAAATATTTTTCTGTTACAAAAAATTTGATATATTTTCTGAAATATTATTGGGGGTCTGAATTTGATGCTTCAATTAATGTATCTTGTACTCTGCATGTTTAATGACAGTTTTCCTTTATGTCGAAACTTGAAGGCTTGAGGTGGAAGTATATGGTAAATCACATGAAATTTAATATATTTACACATCTTTCACTAGTAACTTTCTCCTCATCCCGGGGTGAGGTCACATCGGACATTCCTTTCACCCCTACGATGTCCGGTGTCAGCTATCTAAAAGGGGACAGGAGTAATAAGAGGTTTTGGTAGGTAGAGAGCCACAGGAGATGTTTTATTTTAGTCTTGAGTTATTTACTATAAGTTAAAACAAACGCTTGTGATCCAGACCATCAGTATATTTTTTTTGTGAAGAAATTAGCCTGCTGAAGTGGACGATCCATCTCTTATATTTTATTCGTTTGAAATCATAACAAGTAATTATGTCCTTAATTTCGAATTATTTTGAATTTTGTAACTTTGAATATTATATGTTATGCTGTCTTTTTGTTCACTGGAATTATTCAAGTTTTATAGGTGCGTATTTATGTGAACAGTTTATCTTTTTTAATTATAATTTTTTTGCTTTAGAGAGAGAGAGAGAGAGGGGAAGCATTTTCCATTTTTGTCCTGGGTGGCAGAACTGTTGGAGCCAGCCCTGATGTTACTGGTGCTAGACCTTAAGTTTAAGTCACAATATAACTGAACTTCTAAGCCTCCTTTTCGTATTACAGATATTAAACTCCGTAATGGTTTGGATTTTTAGAATTATTAGAGCAATAATATATTTATGTCAAAACTTCCCCTATTATCTCACTTGGCAAATTTTGAAATGATGATTTTTAAAATGATCAGTCCTGTGCACAGCTCTAGCTCCACGTAAATAAATATCACCATGGTGGTTTCTGTATGTTTAATTTTTAAATCGACGTAGTCAAGTGGTTAAGGTTGTGAGCTTCGTGATTATTGCGCGTGTGCCATATCATATAATGGGTTTGAGTCCTGATGGAACTGAATAACAAATGGTAATAATGGGACTGAGGTTAAGAGAGCGAGATATTTGGCTGGTTTGTTCTTGCTATCTAACCGTTCGACAAAGCAGAGAGATTCATTTCCAACAGCCATCTTAATTCCCCAATGGCCACATTATATTGTGTAAGGTATTAAAGTTCCGCTCCTTGAATTCCTTTAGAAGCTCATCTTCTTATGGTATCCGACTGGTTGCGACAACTTTTTTTTTAAAGGAGATATGGGGATTTTTTTGTTATTTTTAGATTTGGCTTGGTGCATTTTAAGAAAAATGTGTTAAAATTTAGAAGAGAAAAAGAAATTATTATTACTAAAATGGGAAAAAATAGGTAAAAATTGACAAAAAATTGCATAAACGCGGCCCATTCTGCACCAAAGGTTTATGAACAAATTTTTAATTTTTTCAATCTAATGTGTTGCTATGTTATTCAATTTTGAAATGACCTTCAGGCTAAGAGATATTTTCTTTTTTACGAAAACTAGAGCACTTTATCTCGGTTACTATATGAAAATGACATTGATTATATTCACATAAGGGACTGTAAATTTTGTAATAAAACATGGATTGATAAATCTGAAGGTTAAAACAATTCTACTATTATACAGAACTTACAGAAAAAATTTCACAGTTAATTATGTTCAAAACTTTTTTAGCAATCGCTGACCTCATTTGGTTATTTTCAAAAAATCACATTTCGAGTAAAACGCGGTTTAAAGTATGACATCTTGCTTAAAGTGATGGCATCTGCTTTTACTAAAACACTTGTAGTTTTTGTCCTAGTAAATGGAAAATGATAAACTTGGTATTTTTATAAAGCTCATAAAATAAATTTGTCAATTTTTGGCAAAATTCACAATTTTAGGGTAGTCGGATACCTTAAGATGATTACGGGTGTCACAATCCTGAGGCGCCCTAGGGATCTTTTCCCAAGGGGTTTACTGTCTTTGGTAAACACGGATTTCCCGCCCCCCTTCACTATTTTCGACCTTGCTTCTTGTCATCAGTTTTCCTTTCTTTTCTTTTGCGGTCTAGACCACAGTAAAATCTTTTTAAATAAACTTCAATACACTTATAGATTCATTTGCTGTTTAATTGTAATAAGGTAATTGTTTGCTTAATTTTATTGGGTAACTTACAATTTAATGCTAAATACATAGTTTAGTTTTCATTTTGTGTTTTGTTAATTTGGTTTTTGGATTTTTTCTTCTATTTTTTCAATGTCCGTTTTACTTATTTTTTACTAATACCGTTGGTTCGCCAACCCGCATGTTTGCCGTGTGTGGTATTCCTTAATTAGGAAAATGGTGTCTTGTAGGTACCTTTTGCATTCCCTTTGGTCCACGCTTCTCTGTAGAAGGGAGGCAGGAGTGAACCCGTTCCTGTCAATCGGTTGGTGCTAAATCTCTTCGGAGTCCTCGGAAAGACATTGCTGTAGGGCTAGTGCTACAGATAAGGGGTCGGGTTTTCCCGTCGAATTCTTACCCTAATGCTGTACTGCTATATCTTGGGTGTACTCCAGGTAAGCACAGAGCCTAACCGGCTCCATTGTTGGACTCTGTGGTGGTGGAAGCACGCCAGGATGAAATCCACATGTCTCATGGACTTAAATTTGCTGTACTCGCGTAAAGGCCTCGTTTTACACACTTTCAACATTGACAATATTGCAAAACATTCACTCTTTTTAATTTTATTTTTACCAAATAATGAAACGTCACTAAAATCTTCGTTTGACATTCAAAAAGCTTCCACAAGAACAGGTGGAGAACCAAAATCCGGTGACTTACTTATTGAGATTTTCTCTAAGATAACGATCGAGCTATTCAAAAGATCTTTTTAGTTAAACCCTCTGGCACCCAAAAAGAGGAATTTTTAAAATTTAGGACGATTTGTTGTGTGTGCTTGGAAAAAGACAAAACTTTTAAGATTACAAATTGGAAAATCTCGGCCAATAATAGGACGACATGAAATGGAATTCCAAGGATCGCGGGCCCATCCGAGGCAATTGCGCCAGTGAAGGATATGTGTTTGCAGTATTATATATTTATTTTCTGATCACCCTCGTGCAATCTTCTCTGTATCATAGGTTCCCTAAGTGGTTCCTACGGATCCCTGGGGGTCCTTATGACTGCTGTGGGGGCCCGTGAAAAATTAAATAAAGACATTTTATAAATTTAGTAGTTTATATATATATATATATATTACTTTCTAAATATTTGATGTTTCCAGGAAAGAAGAGATAAACTAATACCATGGATTATATTAAGCATAATAACGATTTTTTCATTGCTGTCTGGAATAATCTATATCTGCATGAACAACTGGGTAAGTTTTAAAATTCGAAACACACATTTGAAAGTATGTAATATAATAAGGTTAAGATTAGTGTTATATTTTTTTTACCCCATCCCCATATGTAGAGTCATAATAGGATATGTATTGTACAGTTAAAATTCAAGAATTCAATGATAATATTCACGCATTTTTAAAAGCTGTTTTCAAACATTTTTGAAAAATACATACATGTAGTAATTCTGATTTGATGGCAAAGGAAACCGGATCAAGAATTTTTTTTTTGAGTTCAGGTATAACATTTACATTTTTTTATCATAGTCTTGGAGTGTAATATACAGAGTTTTACCGAATTCGTCCGACAAATTCAAAGGGGTGATAGTAGGCAGCACGGGGACGATAAATCACCATAGAACATGGGGTTGCAAGCCAATTGGAGTAATTGATAAAAAAAATTATGAAGGGTATGATGTTTATATATAGAGAGAGGAATAAAAAGGGGCAATATAAGAGGTAAGAAATGTCTAATCAATGTATTTTTTTACCTCTTATGGCCCCTTTTAATTCCATTGTACATCCCATCCTTCATAATTGTTTTTACGAATTTCTCCCTGATTAAACGTGGTTTGAGATCCCATGTTCTATGGTGATTTATCGTCCCCATGCTGCCTCTGAATTTGTCGGTCGAATTCAGCAACACCCAGTACATTATGCAACAAACGTAAGAAAATTTTTTTCAGCTTCTTAATAAAGTAACATTTGGATTGGGAGCCATAACATTCTAGTGGTCTCAACTAAGAATTGTTTTCCATTTTAAATATAATAGTACAGTAGAACGTCATTTATCCGAACGTTTATTATCCGGAGCGTCAAATATCCGGACCTTGGTCCGGATACGTTTTCGAACAGTGCAATGCTCAACAGTTGTTTCGCGTTAGGCCAAAAGTGACGGAAAAACCCAAGGTAAGGGATATTTGAGGGAATTTCAGTTGTGTGATTTGCGCGGAATATTAGGTCAGTTTGTTTCCAAGTGTGGGTGTGTACACGTGCTCTTTTATTGAGTTGTGAAATGCTATGGCTTCGAATTCAAAGTGGAAGCGCTACGTCTTGAACATAGAGACAAAACTTGAAATATTGAACCGTCTCGCGAAGGGAGAAAGTGGAGCGTGTCTAGCACAGTTTTATAATGTTGGAAAGTCAACACTTTCTGACATAAAAAATAAGCCGAGAAACCATTTTAAATTTTGCGTCAAAGCTTGACTCAGAAGATGGCACGATGAAAAGGAAAACAACGAGGGAAACAAACGATGTTGTTCTTGATCATGCAGTCTAATTGTGGGACGGACAACAAACGGATGAAGACGAGGTCAACAATAACAACGAAAGTAGCAAGAGTCCATCAAATACTGACACGTTTCTGCGTTTGAGACAGCTATGGAGTGGTACGAAAAACAATCAGAGTGCTGTCCTACTCAACTACTGCTGCTCAAGAGAATCTGAGACATTGCAGCGAAAAAACGATGGTGTACAATGGAACAGCAAAAAATAAATGATCATTTTCCACAATAAAGGTAAAACTGCGACATTTTGCATCTGCTTTTTCTTCAAGTACGTTTCCCGCATGTGATGATTTTCAATATTCGTATAGTATCCGGTTTCAGATGCTGCATGAATCGCATTCAGTTTCCGGTTATCCGACCAATCGCGTATCCGAACTGTGTCCGGTCCCAGTTGATTCGGATAAAGGTCGTTCTACTGTAACTTCTAGTACGGTAAATAATAGTAATATTTTAATAGTAATGTCTATATATAGTACAGTAAATAATAGTGATAATCTAATAGTAATTGAACTAGTCTAATAAAATTGAGAAAATAATTATACATTGAGATACAAGTGTACATGCATTAAATTACATTGGGTTAGAAATGGATGAGAAATAATGTGGAGAGAGATAATAAAAACAAGCAAACAATTAATAGTTTTCTCTAATTGCTATTTCAACAATATCTTCGAGTTAAAAAATTTCCATTTGTACAAAATAATCTTTGGACATTTGTGGAGAGAGGATATGATGTAAATACTTTTAATATTTAATAATTTTTAAGTTCGAAAAAAGAAATGATTGTTACTGTGTATGTAATTTTACAGATATAATTTTGAATTAATATAAAATTTTAGGATCAACTGGATGATTTTCATGAGGATCTAACTATGCCTTGTCTTCTTCTATTTTTAATTGGATTTTTAATACTCATCGAATGCACTGTGGTATGTAGAATTTAATTTCCTCTCGTTTATATATACAGTGCGTTTTTATATTTTATACTATATCCATTAGGATTTTTGAAACAAGTCTAATTTTATATATTTGACGTAGTAGTACTTTTAGAATAAATATTCTGTATGCGAATATTTAAATGTGAAAGTATAAAGCAAAGAGAGAAAAAATATCCAATGTTTTAAACTAAAATATTTTATTTTAAGCAATCCCTGAAGTTTCTTAAGATTTGAATAAAATGCATACAAAAAAATCTAAGTTTTTATTGTTAAACTATCCAACTACTTGCGACAACTTTAAAAAAAAAAAGAATGGAGGTGTGGGGATTTTTTGTGGATTTTAGATTTGTTTGTACATCTTAAGAAAAATATGCTAAAATTAAGGAGACAAAAAGAAATTATTATTACTAAAATGAAAAAATTTTGTAAAAATTTACAAAAAATAACATAAACGGGGCCCATTTTTTACCAAAACTTTATGAACAATTTTTCAATTCTGATGTGTTGCTATGTTATTCATTTTTGAAATAACCTTCAGAGGTATTTTAATTTTTACAAAAACTAGAGCATTTTATCTTGGTTATTATATGAAATTGCTTAAAAAACAATGATTAGGAAACACATAAGGGACAGTAAATTTTGTAATAAAATAGTGCTTGATAAATCTGAAGGTTAAAACACTTCTACTATTATACAGAAAATACACACAAAAAATTTTATATATATAGTTAACTATTTTCAACACTCTTTGAGCAATCGCTGTCTCTGTTTGAGAATTTAAAAAAAACCCACATTTATAGTAAAACGCGTTTTAAAGTATGACATCTTGCTTAAAGTAATGGCATCTGCTTTTACAAAAATACTTGTAGTTTTTGTTCTTGTTAACGGAAAATAATAAACTTAGTATTTTCATAAAGCTAATAAGATGGCCTATGAAATAAAATCATAAAAAAATATCAATTTTTGGCAAAATTCATAGTTTTAGGGTAGTTGGATACCTAAAAGAGATGAGAGACAGCTAAAGAATATATTTTTTTTCTCTATTGCAAGAATCTGACAAAACGAACAAAAGATTTTGAGTTTTACAAAAGTATTCATTGGTAACCTCAATCTTAAACAAGTAATATAAAAAAAATTAAGTCAATTCCTACTTAGATCAACAAAAAAAATTCTTTTTTATTAAATAGTTACCATAAATATAAATATGTATATACATATAACAGAATCACAACATTAAGTGCGGCAATTAAATTTTATTAATTATCTTTAAAGTATCATATTGTCATCCAAAACAATCGTGTATATAAAATTTCAGTTCAACTGAATGCTTTGAAACGTGAGAAAAAAGAATCTTTCAAAGTTTTGATCCAAGTCGCTAAAAATGAAGCCAACGTGGATGGTAATTCTTTAAATAATTAATTTAAGTCAATTAATTTTTATTAGTTATAATTAAATTATCGTTTTGTTACCCAAAGCAATGGTGTATAAAATTTTTCAGCTCAAATGTGAGCTTTAAAATATGAGAAAAAAACATTTTCAAGTTTTGACACAAGTCGCCAAAAATGATGCCAACGTGGCTGTATTTGTAATTCTTTGAATAATTAGTTTTAATCAGTTAATTTTTATTAATTATAATTAAATTACTGTATTGCCATCCAAACTAATCCTCTATATAAAATTTCAGCTCAATTGAGTGCTTTACAATGCATTTTATTAACGATTGAAAATTTGAACAAGATAAATGTAAAGAGAGAGTAAGCTAATGGTCGGAATTGAAAAAGAAACAATCTAATCCAGGGCTTCTGAAACTATGGGTCGCGACCCCGGATGGGGTCGCGTAGCAAAATTCTGGTGTCGTGAGAGATTTTAAGGTCAGTCGGTAGGGTAAAAATCTTGAAATGGACCGATTTTGAGTTTTTGATATTTCTGAAATCTGTAATTCATAATCTTTCTAGGGATATAACACATATGCTATATTTTCAATTAGAAATATGTCAAAATGACTTTTAAAAAATCATCAACTGGTAGGCCACGCCCGCTTTTGACAGATATTTACCTTTTAAATATCCTGAAACAATTGCAAAGCCTTCTTTTATTTATTCATACGCAATTAACTCTAGATAACGGTATAATTGTACAATTAACTGTCAAACTTTGGCGAATTTTGTCAGATGCGTTTGTCCCTTGAAAAATTTATGACGTTAATGAAAAATATTTACTAGCGTCATACGAAGTTTCATACTGTATTGCTAAAAATAAAAAGCCGTTCTCCATTGGTGAAGATCTTGTATTACCCTCTGCTATTAAAATGGTAGAAATACTATATGAATGTAAATATGGCGATGATATTCGAAAAATTCCTTTGTCGAACGAGACTGTCTCGAATAAAATTTCTGATATTAACAAGGACCAATTAGTGCAACTTATTACAAAAATTAAAGAAAGCCCAACATTTTCAATTCAGTGGGACGAAACAACTGATATTACTAAATTGGCTCAGTTTTTAGTATATGTCAGGTACGTTTATATAAAGAGAGCGTGGAGGAAGAATTGTTATTTTGTCGCCCTATGGAAGACCATACTACAGGAAAAGACATTTATTGTGTAAAGTTGACGAATTTTTAAAAACTGAAGGTTTAGAATGGAAAAATTGCTGTGGAATATGCACAGATGGTGTATGAGCGATGACGGGCAAAAATATTAGTTTTAAATCATTTTTTCAAGCTGCTCATTATAATCATATAACTTCTACTCACTGTCTTATTCACATAGAGGCTCTTGCAGCAAAAAAATTAGTACCAGAATTGAACGATGTATTTCAGGATGCTGTCAAGATTATAAATTTTACTAAGAACCGTGCCCTTAACAGCCGCTTATTTTCAAATCTCTATAAGGATACGGATTCCAACTACAAAACTTTATTATTACATGCAGAAGTAAGATGGTTGTCAAGAGGTCAAAGTTTAAGAAGATTATTGTTATTACAGAACGAAATCGAAATATTTTTAACCGAACGAAAACGTGAACTTGTTGCTTTTTTTCAAAATGACTTACGGCTATCCAAGCTGTGTTATTTGTCAGATATTTTAGCGAAATTAAGCGATCCCATTTTGTCTCTTCAAGGAAAAAATTGCGATATATTTACTTCGAATGATAAAATTGAAAGTTTTATTAAAAAGATCAACATTTGGAAAAGTAGGGTAGAAAAAAATTCGTTGGAAATGTTTTCCATTGTCGACAATTTTATAGTCGAGAAAAATCATTGTAAAACTTTCATTGCGATAATTATTGTAGATCACTTAAAAGCGCTAGAAACACAGTTCCATACATATTTTATATTAAATATTGATTTCCAAAAAATAGCTTGGATTCAAAAGCCGTTTTGGATTGGCTTAAGTGAGATTAATCACCTGCCCCTTAAAGCTCAAGAGGAATTTGCTGAGCTTTCAAATGACTCAAATTTAAAACTACAATTTCCAAAAAAGCCCTTGACTGAATTCTGTATCGGAACTAGAACTGAATTTCCCACAATCGCTGATATGGCGTTAAATGTTCTTCTGCCCTTCAACACTTCATATTTATGTGAAGTTACTTCTCAGCTTTAACACATATTAATCCCAATATCGTTCATCGCTAAAAAATGTTGAAGAGGTCTTACGTCCAGCAGTGTCAAACATTGCACCAAGATTTAATTTGTTATCCAATAAAAAACAGGCATATCCATCTCATTAATTTTTTTCCTTTAATTTTAATTTAATACTTGCCACTCAACGACTGCGTTCGAATATATTCGAGCGAACTAAGACGGTCAGAATTTCCTTTTATTTATATTATTGCAAAAAAATGCAATTTTGATGAATATAATTTTTGTAACTATAATAAATACAATTTTACAACATTTTGTGCAATTTTTAATTTTAGATTTTTGTATGTTTCTAAACGAAATCTAAAACTATATATTTTCATATGTATATGTATATTGTTACCTAAGAAATTAATCATCAAAAAATATTAATTTATCTTCCTTTTATATTTATATGGGGTCGCCAGGAAACTCGCATTCATAAATGGGGTCGTAAATGAAAACAGTTTCAGAAGCCCTGATCTAATCTAAAGACAGAGGACGCGCGAGAGGGAGAAACTGAAAACAAAACTAGCGTTGGAAGAATGGGTTAAATTCATGTTCCCGTGCTCCCTATTGAATTCAGACTTGTACTTGTTTAACTTGTAAAATTTAGATAAAATTTCAAACTTGGTATTTGTGTAAAAATGTTTAATTTTTAAGGTACTTCAAAAAGTGTGCAAAAATAGGAAATTGATATTTTTTTATTAAATATACTTTAGAAGAGAAAATGCATTGATGTGGAATTAGGTTTTTATATTTCAGGCGAAGGATTCGTTTTTAAACTTTTACTTTGAAGTTTGTCTTTAAATCTCTCTATATATAAATGGATGTGTGTATATATGATCTCGCTTTACTCTAACACCATTCAACCGATCTCTATGAAAATTGGCATGTATATGTATTTTTTGTGGAGTAGGTTTTTGTGCTATCCTCTTTGTTGCAGCTTCCCACCAGATGGCACTAGAGCATATCAAATTCTGCAACGTTCAATCAATCGCTAAGTTGTCAAAAATGATTTGCCAACTTGGCTCTATCACCAACATTTCGCTATGTTTCCATTGAATCGCCATTATAATTTTAACATAAAATAAATAAAACAGAAAGTAATATTAACGTATTACATATCCAGTTATAAATTATTTACAATGTTTTAAGCTTTCATTACACAAAATTTGTAACAATGTGTTACTTTTGCTGAGCAGCGATCAGCTTAGGAAGGTGTTTTCAAAAATCGACCCCAAGAGTGTTACGGGTGTTATAAATAAAAAAAAAAAAACTTTTTATCAGCTTTTAGACCTTCAGACTAAAAATTTAACAAATATAGTTTTTTTTTTTGTTCAGCTGAGATATGCAAAAAGTTTTTTTTTTTATTAATTTGCAATTCACGTAAAATTAACTCTTTAAAAACTTCTTTATCCTTCCATCTGTATTGTTCAATTTTTCAATTCACCCGGGAGAAGAGCAGGTATACCAGCTAGCGCAAATATATATAATATATATTTTTGTTTAATACTAGGATTTTTCAAAATATTAACTTGTCAATTTCATTGCTTCTGAAAACTAGGAAAATTATTTTAGATTTTTTAAGCCATAGTAATTTTAATTTTTAAAATTTGGTGTATTATATTCGGCAACCTTTATTGAATTTTAAGTCATTAGAATACTAATGCTTCACATCCTTCATTAAATATACTCAAACCTAATCTGATTAAGCAATATAAATAAGTATGCGAGAGTCTAATTTTTAAAGCAATGGTATGTAAATTCCTTTAAGTTAATATTCCTTTGATGTTACATTTCTCACGAATGCGTTTTAATTCCTGAAGTTAATGAATGAATAAAAGTTAACATTTAAATCCTAGATTAATAAACATGATAGTAAGATACTACCCTTGGTAAATAGATTTGCGTGTTACTGTTAACAACTTTGTTCGCTCTGTTGAAGCTTAGTTCCTTGAGGCTAAATACTTCCGCAGTGTTACACAGGATGTTTCAGTAGCAGAAGTTAGCGAAAAACATGTAAACAATCATCCATTTTGAGAAGAATGGTGCTCTTTAAAACGAGTTTTGCTGTTTCAAAAGACGGATTGAAACTCAGAAAATTTATAAACGTTGAAGTTTCGCATGAAATGCTTGTGAGTGAAACATAACCGAATTATCGATTTTCGAATGGGGAACGTTTTCTTCTTGAGAACAATTGGAACCTTCTGGAAAAAAATGTATTACGAGCTGACTCTTTTGCATTGTTCCTTTGCTTTTGAAATTTTCTTTTTGTTATTTTGATCGATTGTATTGAAATCAACAAAAAATTTCTTTTAGGTCATAAACTTGATTAACTTCTTTTTTGTAAAAAATACCGCCAAAAGTGTTAAATAGAACAAACTTTTTGAGTAAATGATGAAGTATTTTCAGCGAGAGGTCATTGGAACGTTTTATATGGATTTTTGTGAATCTGTATATGTGTTAATAGTGCTATGGCAAATTAGTTAACTGAAAACTCGAATTTTGATTCAGCTGAAGACCTTTTGTGCAATGATGAGGCAACTGAAGCTCAATTAATTAATCATTCACTGCGGATGGTTAATCTCACAAACTGCACAACCTCTATTCTCAAAAGTATTCTTTTCACTGATCTTTTTACCCTGAAAATAAAATTGTTTCCCCCCCTAAAAACCCATTTTACATTACAAGGTCAAAGACATTTAAAACGCAGTACAATTCATTTTCCCGCGTTTTTTAAAATAGCGGAATTTAAAAATCATAATTTTGGTTTTTTTAAAAACTATTTTGAACTATCGAATTCAACAACCAAAGGATAGGTTTCATGCATTTTTACTTGGTTATGGGATATTTCGATTTCCTTTCATCAATGATCCCCCTCCAATTTTTGTTCCTTTTGCAAAATTTTATTTTTAGTAAGAGAATTTATCTCGCTTTGAAAGAGATTCTCAAGAAAAAGAACTATTAAAAGATTTGTGCTTAGAGATATAGTGACGAGTAAAATTATATTTTTTAAATATAACATTTTTACTACAAATCAAATGAGTTGTTGATCCATGTTAGTTTTTCTCAACTAAATAACCAAGATCTCAATCGTATTGAAACAACATATGTTCTTAACATATTTTTCGTTTGGAAGACATGAAGGTTAATTGAAAATTAGTTTCATCCGTAAAATGGTCGCTACTCCACCTTTATTAGTTATCAATAACCGTCGAGATAACAAAAAGAAAAAAGTTATCTCGCATTTCGTACCAGCACGACATCGATTGCTTGATCGGCAGAATTTCTCACTAAACTTTTAATGCATTGTTCTTAAATAATTGAATTTGTTGGTGCAATGGGCAGTGACCGGGCCTTTCAGAAAGGTCCGGTGGGCCGCATGCGGTTCGCGGGCTGCAGGTTGAGTATCGCTGATGTAGAGTGATTGAAGTACGTTGAAACTGTTGAGGTTTGAAGCCCCACCGTTGTCTTGATGTGGCAATTTGGAGAGGAGGGTTCTAGCTCAAGCCTAGTTCTCGTCATTTGATCGAGGTTCAAAATTACAAGGCCCTTCGTCTATAGCCCTCGTGTTGCTTTGTAAGTTCGACGTTAATAAACACCGACTCAGCAGTTGTGACGAAATCTATGCATAGTAGTACACATAGTGGGATTGCGGAAGTAAGAGATTCTAATTCATGTTTGGTCCTTGTTATTTGACCAAAATTCATAACAGTCCATATATTAACCAATTATTTTATTGGCACATTAAGTAGAAAACTAATGAAAGAATTAGAATATTTTCTTAATATCACCTGAATATCAAATTTAATTTAAAATTTTAATTTCGTCACAGTGACGGCAGTCACATAATTGTAATCACGTGTTTCCAACGAATCAGTTGAAGCTTTTCACTGTAGACAACTTTTCTTTTTACAGAAACTTTACAGAAAAGTACATATGTCAAAATAATAATTCACATGTAAGCAGAATACATTTGATATAAAAGTACATATACAAGTAATATAAGAAAATTTCTTTAAGTCGATTTCTACTTAGATCAACAAAAAAAAATATTTTAGTTATTTTATTAAATAGTTACAATTAATATAATATATGTATATACATATAACAGAATCACAGCATTAAGTGGCAATTAATTTTATTAATTATCATTAAAGTATCGTATTGTGTGTCATCCAAAAAGATCGTGTATATAAAATTTCAGTTCAACTAAATGCTTTGAAACGTGAGAAAAAAAAATCTTTTAAAGTTTTGATCCAAGTAGCTAAAAATGAAGCCAACGTGGCTGGTAATTTTTTAAATAATTAATTTCAGTCAATTAATTATAATTAAATTATCGTATTGTTACCCAAACATGGTGTATGAAATTTTCGGCTAAATGAGAGCTTTAAAATGTGAGAAAAAAAGCTTTTGAAGTTTTGACACGTCTGCAAAATGTTCTCTTAAGTAGCCAAAATGATGCCAACGTGGCTGTATTTGTAATTGAATAATTTTTAATCAATTAATTATAATTATAATTTAATTACTGTATCTGTCATCCAAAACAATCGTGTACATAAAATCTCAGCTCAATTGAGTGCTTTAAAATGCATATTATTAACGATTGAAAATTTGAACGAGATAAATATATGAATATATAGAGTGTGAGCTAATAGTAGGACTTAAATAACATAATTTTTTGAAAAAATTTTGAATCACTTTTTGAAGAATTTTAACATTTGAACACTTTAACCAAATTTTCAATACTGATATGTTATCAAAATTTTACAATCACGTGTCTAAATTCAGTTATGAATTCAAAGGAGAACACGTGACTGCGCTTATTATGTGACCGTCATGATTCACTGATTGAAGATATAGAAAAAAATTTAATTTGCCCTCATTTCTGAAACTGCGAAATTTAAATGTATTTTACATTCAACATTTCTAAATCAAGAAATGATTTATTTTGTATCGCTAGATTTGCATTTAAAACAGAGAGAGAGAAAAATCGACGAATATTTTTCTTAACATTTACTCCACTTTTATTGTTTTTACATCCCATTGTTCGGAAAGGCAGTGAAATATGAGGGGAACACTGAAGAGAGAATGTCTATTTATCATTGTCGATGATACTGTCAACTAACAACACATCAGCTGTTTCCGATTATATATGTTTTCAGATGTGAGGCACTATTATTCAATTGTTCATCTCTCGACCTTTACTTATTGTTATTATTGTCAAAAATAAAAATTAAATGACCAAAGCATGCGCATACTAAACGGTAGTTCATTTATAAAACCAGGATTCCATTTTTTTCTTCATTTCGAGTTTTAGTTAAAAGTGTGGATCGGAATTATAAAAACGATTTTTTAACGCTTATTTTTCGGTGCTCTGACAGATGGGAATAGTTGGGGTTGATAATGGTACAACTTCCGCATTGTCAGAGGTAAAGTAGCTGAGTAAAATAAAGAAACATTCGTTTAATTATAAAGACCAGAAGACTTCTGATAATAGCGTTATTTCTCAAAATACTTATCTGTCTTTAAATTTTATGTGATTCCTGTAATCTTGGTTAAAAATGATTGTGTTTGACCTTTTTTCTCTGGAGTTTTTTTTCCATTTAAGACCCACCATGCAGAGGGGATGATGCACGGTTAAATCTATAGAGGCTTGACTTCTTCAGGTTGGCGTGGTGTGAAAGTTTAGAAATTGGGTTCCCAGCTTAAATGTCGTTCTTGACACTTGACCATTTTTCAAGATTTACAAGGTTATGTAAATTCACTGAAAAAAATGTAAATTAAAATTTTGTTCTATCCTGAACGTGACGATGGTTGTTTCCCACGGGATCGGTTTGTAACTCTAAACCCCTTTCGGGTGAATTTGGTTTCCTTATGCATTCTGCCCCTTATGTCATTTCATCGCGACGTTAATGATCAAACAAACAATCATTCAATCAGCCGAGAACAGCGGTGTAACGGAGAACATTAGGCCTCCCTGCAAAGTAAGTTTTTGGGCCCAAACCCGGATCTTATAAAATATTGCAAAACCATATGTACTTGGTGTCAGTCAGGCTTTGGGCCCCCTAGAGCGCTGCCCCCCAGCGATGGGGGTTGTGGGGGTGTACGTTACGCCACTGGAAGAGAACGTTTCATATTAACCTCCCACCCTTATCTCTGGGGATAATGCTGTCCATTCAGAAGAAATCCTAACTCCTCTGATGTACGATATTTGAAATGTGCAGCAATTTTACATAAAAGATCACTTTAGAGATTCGTCTTTATTCGGTTTCAAAGTGATTTTTAAGATATTAATTTTCCTAGTTAACTATTATATTGTAAACTACGTAGTTTTCAATGTTATTTATAATCAAGAAAAGTTTCTTCAAAAAAAAAAAAAAAAACTTTCGAGAATGTATGTTTGAATTTTTATACTGAATTTTTAATTATTTATCAAAGAAACATAAGAGATTATATTTGGGGTAATTGAATAGAATCCTTTTCTGGACTTATCCACTATCCGATTATGCCAATTGGTAGTCGGGTGTTCATGGTTACGAACTCGTGGTCGGCGTTGTCGAGTCTTGGTGCCATTGATAATCCTCCGTGTAAAGAAGGGAGTGGAACTTTGGAGAACGAAGCGCTAGCTCATGTATCGTCTGTGTCACTTGATCGAGGTTCCAAATTATGAGATTCGTTGCCATTAGGCTCGTGTTGCTTTGAAGTGCAACGTTTATCAAAAAATAAATGGAATTGTGCAAAATTTAAATCAATTTCAGTATGTGCTCAAAAAGCAAAAACTTTTTTCCACAAATTTTTACGTCGGTTTATTGCAGAAACAAATGGGAAGAATCCAAATATTCAAGGGTATGTTACTTCTATCAAATCTGAAGGTTTCTTATTATGAAAATTTAAATATATTATTTCATCTGTGGAATACATTTGAGCTTATTTATATCCACTGAAAGATAAATAATCCTGTAGAATTTCGTAATTATTTTCTAAAACAAGTATGATACTTTTGTGAATAAATATATTTTAACTTAGGCTTGAGGCTAAATAAACTTTCCGAGTAAATACACTTAATTTTTAACCTAAAATTTAAAAAAAAATTTACTTATTGCAAATTATTTCAAAATATACGAAAATGAACTTAAACTCGCCATCCTTTTTTCCCTAAAGACTCAATTTTAAACAATTTATATATACCTCTTTTCAATTTATAACCATTATTATTTAAAACGCCCTGTGAGAATGACTATAAGACGATCCTATCTCTATAAAATAAGAGAAATATGTAAATTTTTCAGAAGTTATTTTATAAAACCAAGCCATTTTCCTAATTTGTAGACTAGTTCATAAAATTGCAATATTGCATGATAAATCCTGATCTATAAAAATTATCGAAATTGTAAGAATAACTACATAAAAAGTGAAAAAAATATTTTGCTTAACAAACTAGGCTTAATGTTAGAAAGAAAATTATACTTGAATACCTCAATTTAAGCATTGTTTCGATCCTTAAGTTCGATTAATATTCTAATACTATGCATTTATCAGAAAATTTCATCTAAGGGCTTTTTACTTTAATAAATAATGTCACGTAACGCAACAATGTTGCTTCGAATATAACTCATTTATTCCAAAAAAGATACTGATTCTATTGCCTCCGGTGTTTTCCCGCCGTTTTCTGCTATAACAAAGAATCGAATGATTCACGATAGACAATCATTCTTATTAAAACTCAGTTAAGAAAGACTGATATAACTATATAATTTTTTACGCCCATTATATTTGTTTAAAAAACACCCTAAGGCAGAAAAAAATAACTTGAAAAGTCCTAGTCATGCCATTTTGTTGTCAATTATTTCGCGTTCATGTTCCAAACAATTTTATCGCTGTCACACATTCTGAGTACAATTTTTCTCGAGTTCATCGCCGGTCGCAATTCCTCTCGGATGTCGTGTTTCGTGTTGAAACTGTGTTAAGTAGATAATAATCAAACCGCGCGAGAACTTCCTACATTTTGTGTTTGTCTCATGATACAGATAAGAGGATTATGATATTGATTCTGAAATGTTGCGGAAAGGCGGCTTTTCCGATGTAGATTCATACCGCGTTAGAAATGATTAGGTATTAATTGGATTCAGCTTTAATAAGTAAATATGTTAAGTTACAAAGAAAGGTTGCATGTAGTTGTGGAAACTGTAACAGGGAAGGGTTTATTTTGTATTTTATTTTAATTTTGATGATCCGAAAAAGTGGATTATATTTAAAAGTAGCGCAATAAATAAAACAAAACATATTTTTATCATATTCGCACAACATTAATTATATAGTTGAATTAAAACGGCTTAAGATTCCAATTCAATTAAATATTACTTAGTGCCATATTACGTTAAAGGTGTTTTATTAATCTTTTTTTTTTGCTAATTAATTGCTATTTTTAAGTTTATATTATTCAAGTAAAACATACTTAAGAATTTTTTGATGATGCTGAAATATTTAATCAAATGTCATTTAACTATTTTGCTTACTAATATTTACTACTCTTTAATCATTTTTTATTATGGTTTGATCTTCTAATATATTTTTAATATTTAAGAGCCATTTTTTTTTAAAATTAGGAATGGCTTATTATAACCAAATATTTTATGCATACGTTTTGACTGAATTGGCAGTTTAAATCATTTTTTGTTCGAACTGTCACATTATTCAAAGGTTACATAAAAAATGTAATCACGTGTTCTTCATCGAATTCAAAGCTGTCATTAGTTTTGTAATTGTAAAATTTAGATAAAAATTCAAATCCTAGATTGGGTAAAGATGTTCAAGTATTGAATTCTTCAAAAAGAGTTTCGAAATTAAAGTTATGTATTCTTATTTCTGTTCACTCGTGGGAATTATTATTGTTGACAAATATTTACTTTTTGAAAGGAAGTTTCTCCTAAAAAACAAAATTCGGCAACAGCGAAGTACATTAACTCATTGGCTGGGAACACGTGATTGTATTCATGTGACTATGACGTCACATGAATTTGACCCCTTCTACGTCTTTTAATCCCCGCTAAGCTCACTACAATAACTCTTTCCAAAACTATGTTTATCTGATTAATGAATTTGTTTCAAAATTAAGAGGATCCATCACCAATAGCCCTCGTGTTGCTTCAAAAAGTACGAGGTTTAGTAAAAAAAACCAATTTAATAAATGAATAGAATTTAGAACGTCAAATTTAAAGATAATAGATGAATAAATTTTGTATAAAATGTTACAAATGAACTGAAGAAATTTTTTTAAATAAAAAAATCATTATTTGTTTAAAAGCATGCTGTATTTTGTCAGTTTTTATTTAACATTTCCTTCAAAATTCAAAAATTGTTTTAAAGACCGTCGTAAGATGAATTATAAATAACATCACGATATTTCAAAATTAAGCTGAACTCTTTTCATTATTTAAAGAATATATATACATATGTGAGAATGACTTAGATGAAAGCAATTAGATATAATAATTAATTCAGATGCTAAGCAATTATATATAATTATTCGGATGGTAAGCAATTAGGTATAATCATTAATTCAAGCAATATTTTTTTTCATGCTATTTCAAAAAACTTAAATAATTCTATTCCAAAAATTTGCATTTTCTTAAAAATAGTGCCCAAATTATAGCTCATTTCTTTTTATTATAAACGTATCTATAAAATGTACTTATAAATTATGCCATCGCGACCCATTTGTGTTAAATCAAAAGATGTTGCCAAGAGCCGCCGTAAGTAGCCAATAGTGAAAAACGTTCCTGCATACGTTCGACCACAATAATAAAGACGATAGCTTTAAGCTTCATATATTGAATTAGCAATGTATTTTCGTTTGGCGAAATTGGTCTTCGGTATAACAGATTTTAGTACCCTATAAAATTATCTATATTTTTCATACCTTATGTTTCCCCGTTTCGGCAGTACATACATTGACAAAGAGAAACTTCAGAATCAATCAAGCTTTAAAAGCAATTCCTTTTCCATAATAATGTGTTCAAACCAGTCTTTTAGTTCTCAATCCTCTAATTTACTTATCTCAGAAGAGATTGCTGCTGAATTATACCTGACTGAAATCAATAAGAACCGAATTGGCCTGAGGATTAAACAAGGAGAAAGGCACAATGACAGGGATACATTTTGATGTAATTTATGAGGTAAAAATAGAGAAAGTCGAAGGGAGCAATTTTTGAATGCAACAATAATGTGAACTGTTTTAGAAATATATTTGCTCATACGTATATATATATATTTAGCTGTATTAT
The DNA here is from genome assembly GCA_019973975.1 of Trichonephila clavata. NCBI lineage: Eukaryota > Metazoa > Arthropoda > Arachnida > Araneae > Nephilidae > Trichonephila > Trichonephila clavata. Next base: position 29,465 of record BMAO01008627.1, read on the forward strand.
AATCATACTATTAAAATATTAAATGTTTTCAATGAGAGGATTATAAAAATTAAAGCGAAATTGACGAAACCGGGTTACTACTAAGAAATGAGTCATTGTTTTCTTTTAAATCTCATTGACAGTATTTGATATTTTTTTAGAACGTTGTCGGAGATCTTCTGTAGTAAAAAGATTATTTCAATATTGCTTCGTCACTGGAATTTTTTAAAGATATTTGCAGAATTCCACTTAAAGAAAAGAATAATTGTCTGTCAGTGAATAAGGTTAATTTTTTTAGTGATATATATAGAGAATTCTGCAAATATTCACATTTATTTTGAATTAAAAACAATTTTCGCAAATTTCAAAACGCTAAGACCCTGGAGGATTAGCAACAAATACAGTCGGACCTCTATTTGACGAAGTCACTAAATCCCGAAAAAAGGTCGTTATGTGGAAAAATATTTAAATAGAGATTAATATTTCAATGTACATTAAAAACCACATAAAACAAATTTTAAATTCTTAAGCACTATACATTATTAAAAAAAAAGTGTTTGCTCTCTCTCACTCACTCGCACGCACGCGCGCGCGCACACTTTTTTGTAAATTAATATCTATTTATATTATAAATCTTACCCATTAAACAGAAATCTGAAGACAAACAAGAAAAAAAACATTGTTTAAGAATACATTGTATTTAAACTTTAAAAATAATTTTATATTAGAATTAATAAATTTTAATGACAAAGTCAGGTTTTAACCATACAAGTGATTTTAAACATTCTTTAATTTTATAACCTGTAATTTTAAACATGCATTACCACATGCGTCCCTAAATTTAATTACTGATAAAACCTGTTAATTTTACTTGAGTTTTTATATTTGAAAAATTATGGCAATTTTATTGCACTAGGTGTGTTAGTTGCATGGTAAAACCAGTTCAAAGCCACTGATCACCATAAAATGAGTTAAAAGAGAGAATAATTTTAAATGTCTAGGAATATTTACAAAATAGGGAGGAAAAAAAATCGAATCTCAGGAGAAAAAGCTCGTTAAATAGAAAATGAACTTCGGTATTTGGAAGTTATTTTACGAAGAAAATAGTAAAATGTTCTTGGCAAAATAGAAAAATTCGTTAAATAGAGGTTCTTAAAATAAAGGTCCGACTGTTTTTAAAATCAAATACCCTAACTAACAGCGAACAATTAAGACATATAAAATCTTTTCCAAAATGTGTGTACCTCAAAAATGAAATAAAAAAAATTTGCACATGAGAAATTGAGGTCTAGACTTTTATGAAAATTCACGGTGAAACATTCATACATATGCATAACATAATAATGAACGTTTTAAAGGGATAAAATTTAGATAATCCGGGAACTGAATTTAAATTTACGCATTATGGCTGTATTATATGTTACCTCCCAGTTTTTTTAAAAAATCTCATTTTTTTTCCCCAAGTAATTACGCACTTTTTATAAAACAAATGTTTATAACCGAAAACACATAAGTTTTACATTTCTTTTTTGAATGTGTCTATAAATGTTAATATGTAATATGTGAATGTTAATATGTAATATGTAAATGTTAATTAAAATATATTTCACCTTTAATTTTAGATTAGAATATTAATTCTATTATAGAACATTCTTAGAAAGGAAATAACTTGTAAAATAAATATTTCTTGTTTGGTTTATCATTTTTTTTTAGCTCTAACTGTAAATATGTGACTATAGCTGCAATTTGTATAATTTCGTATGGATGAACTATTTGAAGCAATTGAGTATTTTGTTTTTACTCCATTTTATATTGCAACTTAAAGTGTATTTTGTTTATTACGCATTAATATTCCCTTTTAAATATAGAGCAAAGTTTTGAATCCTTCTAAAAAAAAACTTAATTAGTAATTGTACATAATAAAGTTAAAAATAACTAAAATTTTTAAGACATTATTAAAAATTTTGTGGTTTGATAAACTGTTAATCAAATCAATAGAATTTAAATTTATCAAATTTGAAAAATCAACTGCAAGGTGTTTATTGAAAGGGATTTAAATACGTGTACTACGAGAGATTCTTTTTTTTTTGCATTGGTTAAAAAATTATTTAACTTTTCTGATCCATGTTTTAGCTTCTGAATTGAATAGAAATGTAATACGAATATAGTTATAAGCCAATAAAGAAAATGCTTTTCATCCGATGTTTGAGCTAATTTTACTCCTGAATATTTCAATTAAATTCTAATTTTACTTAATTTCTTTGTTTACACTTACACTGAAAACTTTTAATTTATTGGAATTTTCGTGTTTTACCCCAATAATTTTGCTTAGCGTAAGTATTTATTATGAAGAACAGAATTATATGCGTTTTAAGACACCTTCTGCAGCGATTTCATAAACGAATATAGTTTAGAAAACGTTTAGTTAAAAAACATTTCACGTTGATATATGTCATAAATTCTCACTTTTTGGCTTTTTGATGTAAATGCTGCTTTACTATTTATAAATTTTTTCATTTCAGATATATTGCACTTGGGGAGTTGTTCGACTTTTTAAATCAATGGGCTTCGTTCCAAGTAAGTTTGTTTTTAGAAAAAAATTATTTAAGGATTTTGTGAGGCTTTTTTAATCTGAATTAGACATATCTGATGCTCTTACGATGCGAGCATTTTAAAGAAATTCTTTGCTTAATACAACGTCATTACTAAAGAGTTAAAACTTTTTTTAATTTCACAAATTATGTAAAATGTTTTTATATTAAAGTTTAACTATTTTGACAAAATGGTTTAAGCTTTTGGGATGGGATTTCTAAATGGGAAAAAAGTACTTTATAGAAATACGAAAACTCTTGTTCTGGAACTTTTTAACTTTAAAACATATTCATACCACATAATGTTGTATAATCAAAATAAAGAAACTCTTACGAGCTACTACGATATTAACGCTACAGCAGCTCATAGAAGAAGTAAATTATTTATTAAGATCATTTTACCTCTGAAATGTCACGAAAGGAGATGAAGGTTCGGAAAAACTAAGCGCCCCACACCGCCAAACTACAATGTGTGACATAGCAGGGACGTCTTAAGGCACGGGCCAACTGGCCCGGGCCCAGGACCTCTCCCTCTGAGGGGGCCTCGTTTCGCACTCGACTCTGTCTTAATAAGATCATGATCCGGATAATTTTAATGGTCAAATATTATTCCCGTACATATTTTCCGAAAAAGAAAGTAATTTCAAACTGTATGTCAACTGGCAAAAGTAGTAAGACTGTATTATTATGTGATAACCGTTTTCCATGTCTAAGCCTAGGTCTTATACCATAAACAATAATTCAACTCCTTTAATCAAAATACGGTCATCGGTCAAGCCGGTTTGTGTCTATTTTTTTAAAGACCGCATTGTTATCAAAGTTAGGTAAATGCTTTATCTCATGTATCAAAATTATTACTAAATATTGTTCTTGAATCAAACATTTTGGTCGTAGTAGACGATATGAGCCTGGTGACCTTCAAATCGAGCAGTAGGTTCGAGACTTGACAAACGTTAGGCCAGTGCTTCTCAAACTTTCAATATTTGCGACCCAATATTCAATCTTAATTTTCATAGCGCCCCCTCCCTCCATACAAATAACGATACATTGAATTCAATAATACTATACTTAGACGCTAAAGCAACAATACACTGTAACCTCTTAAGTGCTATCGACGTATATATACGTCTTTCCGAAGTACGATCTTTCTGTGCACAGCTATCTATAAAATTATTCCGAAGGCCTTGGAATGCAATGAAAGGACCTTGACAGTGTCGTGAAGGATTTAATTATATCAGAGGATTTCCTTATTTCTTTCTTTCTTTCTTATGGAGACATTGGGAAGCGAATCGCGTAACTTTTAATCAGCAGTTAAGGTATCACTTATAAGCCGAACAAATTATCAAGATAAGTCAATTTTTGTATATAATTTTAGTTATGACTAGCACATGGGGTCGTGGCCGGGGTAGCCAAGTGGTCTAGGCATCGGATCATGGCTAGCGTGTCATGAGTTTGATCCTAGTACCACTAAAAGACCCGCCGTGTAGGGGAGTGTTGCACGTTAAATCTGTCGAGAGCTCAAACGTCCTCCCGTTGGTGTGGTGCGGTAGTTAGGAGAGGGGGGTGCCAGCTCAGATGTCGTCCGCGTCACTTGACCATGGTTCAAAATTACGCGGACCGTCGCCAAAAGCCTTCGTGTAGCTAAAACAGTGCGACGTTAATATTCACTCACTCACTCACTCAGCACATGGGGTCACTGGTAATTATTAAATTTGTTATTGACTTAGTATTGTTAAATTAATTATAAAATAAGTTGTGGAGTACTGATACATTTATAAATGTATTATTTTAGTATAAATGTTAATTAAAATTTTTATTATATCAATGTATTTTGTTTGTTTACTTTCAGTAATTTAATAATTTTTAAATAATCTTTTGTTTTCGACTTCTCGATATGATCGCCCCCCCCCCACGTAGAATTATCACGTTCCCCACATTTTGAGAAACGCTGCGTTAGGTGGAATAAATGAAGATTAAAACTCATTAAATGGATTCCGCTTAATATCGATCTGTAGTAGGATGTAGAAGTTAGATAAGGAAACTTGTAGTTCAGGTGTACTTTTTCCTTGACCATATTTCAAAATTGTAAAAGCCTCCACCAATAACCTTGCCATAATTTCTCCGTAATTAATAAGTCGAGATTTGGTTTCAAATTATAGTTCTATCAAAAATCACCGAACCGAAAAATGGGGGCAGTAGCACTTTAAGTTATCACTAAATATCGAAGTTTCCACTTTATGAGGAATAGAAGCAACTAGAGTGAGCTCACACAAAGTCCTTGTCAGTTGATTAGGGTTCTAAATGATGAAGTTTGTTAGCGCTAGCCATTGAACAATTTCAAGACGTTATTAAATATTTCCAACTAATAAGATCCAAATGGAGTTTTTTTTTCAGGAAGATTTTAGTTTTCATTTAAGGAAAGAGAAATTTTTTTTCCTTGGAAAATTCCGTGAAGAATCCAATATGATTACGAAGACACACACACACACACACACACACACACACACACACACACACACACACACACACACACACACACACACACACACACACACACACACACACACACACACACATATACACACGCACACATAACACACCACACATATACACACCACATATAACACACACACATACACACACACACACACACGCACATACACACACACATATACACACACGCACATACACACACACATATACACACACGCACACACACACATATACACACATACACACACATACACACACATACACACACAATACACACATATACACACATATACACACATATACACACACATATACACACGCACACACACACACATATACACACATATACACACATATACACACATATACACACATATACACACATATACACACATACACACATATACACACATACACACATATACACACATACACACATATACACACATATACACACATATACACACATACACACACATACACACATATACACACATACACACATATACACACATACACATATACACACACATACACATACACACACATACACATATACACACACATATACAATACACACACACATATACACACGCACACACACACACACACCTATTGCCAAATTTTTTAATAATTTGATTACGTTATTTTAATGAGAGGCTTAAAATTAAGTACCATAAGTTATAGTAATGAAAAAGAAATCTTCTGTAGAAAAAAGTATATTTTCTAAGTAGTATCTTTGAAAAAAAGTTAAAAACACTATAGAAAAATGTATGTGCTATTCTGTATATGCAAATCATTGAATTTATAAACAACTTGTTTTAGTTAAAATATAATACATTAATGATTTGTAATTCTATTGCAGGAAATTCAGTGATGGATGGAATTCGAATGTTTACTTATGGTAATTCTTAGATATTCTTGACTTCAAAGAAAAAAAATTATTTTAAAAATTCACTAGGGGGGGATATTCCTTGTGTCCACCTAACAGGGGTCCAACCCCCATTGAACAAATTGTACAAGTGTTCATACCTATTGCTCAAATTGTAAATCTGTAATTTACATGTATTATGTAGTTCTAATTTGTAACCATAATATTGAACAGTACTTGCTGCCTTTCAAACACGCTTTTATTAACTTAATTTGCATGTAACGGAATCTTTGAACTCGATTTTTACCAACTTTTAAAGGTCAGATTAATTCGAAATTTTACACACTTATCAAGGACTAATGACAATACAATAATTTAATTTTGTTCCATTGTCCTGATTAGGATCAACAGGATTAACGATGTCTCATTTCCAGATTTGGCGATTAAGAGGTTAAGTTACAACCCTAAAGCTAAGACGTTCGTGGTTACTACAAAAATACAACAGACAAAAAAGATTAATTCATCAATGAATAAATGATAGTTTATAAAACTAAAAGAAACATGCTTTTATGGTAGATCGAACTAAAAAATAGAAAACAGATTATAGTTAAAAAAAAAAACTGAAAAACACGCTTTTATAGTTAATCGAGCTAAAAAGTAAAAAAAATAATTCTTAATATAAGAATAAGATGGTTAACGGGAGAATACCATTGTGGTTAAAGCGCAGAGTGCTCGATATCAATTGTTTATAATTTCTTACTAGTTCTATTCCGAAATGCAGATTTAGTGTAGAAATGTAATACAAAGCACATAGGCATTATTTTTCTCGTTAATCAACTTATTATTATATTAAGAATTATATTTTACTTTTTAGTTCGATTCATTTTAAAAGCGTGGCCGCAGTAGCCTAGTGGTCAAGGTAGTATGCCACGAGTTCGAGCCCAGTACCACTAAAGACCCGCTGTGTAGGGGCGCGATGCACGTTAAATCTGTCGAGAGCTCAAACGTCCTCCCGTAGGTGTAGTGTGGTAGTTAGGAGAGTGTTCCAGCTCAGGTGTCGCCCTCGTCACTTGACCATGGTTCAAAATTACGAGGTCTGTTGCCAAAAGCCCTCGTGTAGCTGAACAGTGCGACGTTAATATTCATTCATTCACTATAAAAGCGTGTGTTTTTTAGTTTTTTTAAAACTATAATTTATTATTATTGTTTTTGTGTGTGAGATAAATAAATTTGTTACATTATCACGAAAAGCTTTTTTTCGTACATATAGAGTAATAACCATGGAAAAAACCTTGCTATGTTGCTCATACGTATTTAAAACTGTAAACTTGTTGGAAAGGATCATAACGAACTGAAGTTAGTTGTTTTATTACCACACATATAAAAGAAAACACGAGCAAAGAATATATTGATTAAAATGATAGCTATGTAATCAATTTACGAATTTAATGATAGAAGTAAAGAACCTGCATTGTAAATAAAAAAAATTAAATAAGAATTATATTGAGAAAAGTTTCTTTGCAGGAGTATAATTCTTTAATAATATTATAATAAGTTTTATATTTTTTCCAATTCGTTATCATTTATTAGATTGATATTAGAGTTAATTCATGGGGGGATATTTTTCCAAGCTTGAAAAGTAATCAAGATTTTTTGAAAAGAATTTGAATTCAAAAAGGGCTAAATTCATTTAATAATTTTGAGAAATTTAATATCTAAGTCCCATATTGAATTTTTAGACTGATTTAACTAGTTTTGTGTTAAAATTCTTTTGAAGATGCAAGAAAACATTTTTTAAAAAATTTATTAAAATTTTTTGGTTAATTTTTTTCAATTCAATTTTAATGATTTATAGTTATATTATTTTTAACTAAAAATTTTCAAAACCTAAAATTTTTAAATTTTAACAATTTATTCTCTTTTCAAAGTTTGAAATGAATATCGAAAATTAATTTTATGTATTTTTCTAAATACAGTTTTTAAAACTCTTTTATCATTTTAATCCAAAGGAATTATAAAATTCCCTTTAAATTTTACTTTTGTTTCATATATCTTCTTTTTTCAGGTGTTGCAGTTTGATATTTTAGAAGTGGAAGCGGCATTCTTCATTTTTTTGTACATATTATGTAAAAAAAAAAATTGTTCAATTAACAAAACTTCAATTGTTATTTCTTTTTATGTACATACCTTTGTGTAGCCAAGTCTACTGATTTTAAATTTCAATGAAAAGATTTTTTTAGCTTTAAACACCTTGGTGACTTTTTTAAAATTTTACTTTAATTCATTCAATACGTTAAAGTGCGATTTTTCCATGTTGTATTAAAAACTGTCTTACTGGTTGAAATGTGTATGCTTTACCTCATTTTAAAATTAGATAATAACATCCATAAAATGCTAGCCGCCCATCCGGTATAGTGGTCAGTGAAGGTGACTGAGGTGCTGTAGGGCCAGGGTTTGAATCCCGGAGAAGGCACGGATGTTTGCAAATGTGTAGTGCCTTTGCGGCATGGGGATGCTCTAAATAGCCGTCGAGCCGTATGTCCTCTCGTAAGGTTGGTGGAAGAGGAAGAGAAGTGGGAGTCCTCCGACCACACCTTAAATTTGGTGTAGAACCGAGCCAAATCGTACTGTCGCCTGCATGGTACTCAAAGTTAAGGCTAACAACAAGCGTACAACTAGCCGCTTGCCACGTTGAATTCCCTGGGCCTTGATCTAACGTTACTGTCAATCAAGTGGCCTAAGTAACAACAACATAAAATGCTAGAGTTAATGAATATTAGGAAAAATTGTGTTTTATAAAATTTCCTGTTTGTGTTCTGGTTTTTTTTCCAACTTGAATTTTTAGCTCAAGAATGTAAAAAAAACACACTATAAAAGTTCAACTGATGCATGTCTACAAAAAGAATAGCCAGATAAACATATGAAAACGAAACGATTATTAAAATTTTTCTGAGATTTGATGTATGGACAATGAGTATCCTTATATAGTCCAGTCACCATACCCCTCGTAAAATCATCTATTGAAAGTATTAGCGTTGGTAGCGGTGGTGGCATTTTTTGTTACACGTGTCCACTAAGGCAAGAAGATATTTCCACGATGATTTTCTGACAGAAATGATCACACTGATATTGCCCACAATCTGCACCTTCGTTCTCTTCTATATACTAATCAACATGTATCGAAAAGTTACGTATTTTACATTATTTGCATTGTTTGTTGAGGTTCACCCAGTGGCGTACAGAGACTCTTATGGCAGCGGTCATATTTTTAAAAAAAAGGTAAGCGAAACCACACAGACGTAATCTTTATGCATAAATTACAAATTCAAAATCTGTTGGTCTATAGGAGGGTTGGAAGCCCCCTCCCCGCAAACCTCACCCTTGTGTAAACCATTGGGTCCATCTACCCTATGCCCCTCAGGGGCTCACCTTCTTTATGTGAGTACGGGTGTCACAATCCCGAGGTGTCCTAGTGATCTTTTCTTTTCCCACGGGGTTTACTGTCTTTGGTAAACATGGGCTTCACGAACCCGGGTACCCTAGTGATCCTTCTCTATTTTCGACCCTCTTTCTTGTCATTCAATTCATTCATTCTTTCTCTTCCCGTCTAGACCACAGATATTAAAACAAATGTTTGGCGCAGTATAGCCGAAATCGGCTCTTGCGCCAATAAACCCAAAATCACTCACTCACCCTTCTACCCTATGAATAATTTTCTGTCCAGTTCCTAGTGGCCGCGGTAGCCAAGTGGTCTAGGCATTGGATTGTGGCTAGCGTGACATGAGTTCGATCCCAGTACCACTGAAGACCCGCCGTGTAGGGGCGCGATGCACGTAAAATCTGTCGAGAGCTCAAACGTCCTCCCGTTGTTGTGGTAGTTAGGAGAAGGGGTGCCAGCTCAGGTGTCGTCCGCGTCACTTGACCATGGTTCAAAATTACGCGGACCGTCCCCAAAAGCCCTCGTGTAGCTGAACAATTGGACGTTAATATTCACTCACTCACTGTCCAGTTCCTAGTGTATGTACAGTAATTTTCCTTATCACACACTACGATTATTTAACTTGAACACCAAGCAAGAAAACAGTAAAATAGCCATAGTAATTCGCAAGAAAATTCTTAGGTCTATGATGCAGATTTAAACAATGATTATATATTCTTTTCATTCCAATGCAATAAAAATTATATCAATTCCATAAAATGTCGATTCAATATCTCAATCAATATAACGGAGCAAAAAAGTTTACTGAATTTTGAAATGTAATTTATTTCAAGTGTTTTTCGTGGTGTATTTTTGAATAATTTAAATGAATCTTCTTCATTGGCTAAACAGCCCTAGGTGGGCCCTGGCCTTCTCCAGAAGTTCTCTCCAGGCATCTCTACTTTTGGGAACTGTTTTCCAGTTTTTGACTTTAAAAATCAGTAGGTCTTTTTTAACACAGTCAGTCCATATTAACGGGGGTCTGCCCCGAAGTCTGTTTCCCATGGGCTTTGCCAGAAAGATTTTCTTGCAGCAACGATCTTCAATCAATCTAGCCAGATGACCAGCCCATTTAAGTCTCTGTAGTTTGACAAATTTTACAATATCAAGTTTGTAAATTGTGTAGAGTTCTTGACAAATTTTACAATATCAAGTTTGTAAATTGTGTAGAGTTCTTGACAAATTTTACAATATCAAGTTTGTAAATTGTGTAGAGTTCTTGACAAATTTTACAATATCAAGTTTGTAAATTGTGTAGAGTTCTTGACAAATTTTACAATATCAAGTTTGTAAATTGTGTAGAGTTCTTGACAAATTTTACAATATCAAGTTTGTAAATTGTGTAGAGTTCTTGACAAATTTTACAATATCAAGTTTGTAAATTGTGTAGAGTTCTTGACAAATTTTACAATATCAAGTTTGTAAATTGTGTAGAGTTCTTGACAAATTTTACAATATCAAGTTTGTAAATTGTGTAGAGTTCTTGACAAATTTTACAATATCAAGTTTGTAAATTGTGTAGAGTTCTTGACAAATTTTACAATATCAAGTTTGTAAATTGTGTAGAGTTCTTGACAAATTTTACAATATCAAGTTTGTAAATTGTGTAGAGTTGTAAGTTAATCCCATCAATAATGCAGCGTTAGATCTTTCTCTCGAAAATTACCAAAGGTTCCTCATCATGCAAAGTCAATGGCCAAGTCTCTGAGGCATAGGTTAGGACAGATCTTAAGACTTTTGTAAAAAAGCAATTTAGTTCTTAATTTGAAAAAAAAACTGGATTTTAAATAACTCTTTAAAATTTAAAAACATCAATTTGCAGCAATGATTTTTTTTTATAAATATCTGAGGTCAGCTCATTTTATTATTTATCTCAGTTCCCAAATAAGTAACACTGTTAATTTTTTCAAATTTATAATTGCTGATTTCTTTGTGACTAAGTTGTAAGTATTTAAATGAATCAGAGTAATTAAATAGTCATCAATGACCTCTTCTCAATTTATGCTGAAGTCACAGAACTTTTTAAAAAAAAAACAATAATAGGAAAAAAAATGAAGCAAAAGTAAAATTAATTTTCTCAAAATGAATGTTATGAAATAGTTTTAGTTTCGAGTAATTTTTTTCGTCCCATTTTATTGTGCATTGGTTTGGGAAATAACATTTGACTCTATTTTTGTGTAACCATTAGAATTGGGTCCGTCAACCATTCAATTTTTAATAATGAATTAATGACGTGCTTTTACAATCTTTATCAAATTGCTCTTGAAAATTATTAGACCATACAAATATTTTGTGCGTTTTTTAAAGACGTGTAGGGAAATTTTATAATGTTTAGCTGTTAAACTGTTCGCAATGAGAAAATTATTTTAATATATCAGTTATTTTTCCTTAAAATTCAGTTATTTTTCACTTGAATAAAATAAATGTATTTCAGCTTAGAAAATATGTTGTAATATCGGGATTTCTCGATAGAACAACGCTAGCAAAATGTGAATAAGTATTGACATATTGAGTTAACGTTGTAAGGAAAAGCATCTGTCATTTATGTAATAAAAAATAACTT
>BMAO01008628.1:0-20303 GCA_019973975.1 Trichonephila clavata
ATGGTCTCATAAAAAATGTAATATTTCTTATAATGTTTACTCAATAAGTTCTAAAATTTTCAAATTTTAATTTAAAATTAAAATTTAGTACATTTTCTAGATAAATGCATCTAATTTGTTTTAGTAATACTTTTACTAATATGTGTTTATTACTTTTTCTCTAACTGCTTTCAAGTTTTTAAAAAATATTGCTAAAATTTCACTTATAATTGTGATTTTTGTAAATTTCAGGTAATTAATTTTAAATTTTGATAGTTAAATAGTAATATTTGTTGGTATTGAGCCCTAAAAGAGCATTTATAATGTTTTAGTATGCTATTTTGTTAAAAAGTACTCCGAATGTGTTCGGATACCTTAACAAGTTTTTTTTTCATTTTCTCTGAAGAAATATTTATAAGGATTAATATATCTAACTTAATATACTCGAAATAAGGAAACAATTTTCTGATTGTAACAGTAGACGGTTCCGCAATTATTTCTGCTTTAAACACGTGTCTCAAAAACTAAATTTATATTTAATCAACTTTTCTTTCGTGATGTCGTCAGCGATAAAAGCAATTTGAAAAAGGATCTTCTTCTGGAAAAGACATTGGTAATTGAAGATTTCTGCTTCAACAGATATAAAAAAATATGTTTCTGAATATTTTTTATAAGTTTAACAATATGAAGATTTCGTTTTTATTTTTTCTAAAATGTCATATAATTTTTTTTTTATTTACATCTTCAAATAAATTTTCAAAGTACTGAAAATATGTCATGTGTGAGAGCTTATTACTATAGCATCAATTGTTTTTCTTAAAATTCTGAACTGTGTTTAAAAAGTAAAAGTATAGATGTTTTTTTTTACATCTCTTGAAACTCATGGAAAAAAATTAAAGCACTCTTGAAGAATTGTTTCTTTTTTAACTAACTGTTATTTGTAGTTAGAAGAATTATAATTCATTGCAGTTAGTTCTCATTCATCTTTCGGAACACGAAAACAGCAACAACCTTTTAACAGATACCGAAAAAAAGAGAAAGTCTGAATTTGATTAATTTTTTCACGTCTCTGTTTGCTTACTTCTTAGAATTTGGAAACAAAATAACTTTATTTTCGTAATGGAGAAAAATAACCATGCGCAAGTAAAAAGAGAAGAATAGCAGACTGAATTTAATTAATTCTTTCCATTTTACTTGCTTATATCTAAGCTTGTATTGAAGCAATATATTTTTTTAATTAAAACATAGTTTCTAATAATCTCTAATGTAATTCAATTTCTCGAAATGTAACAATTAATTTTTCCAAACTTTATTCAAAATATTTGTATGTTGTTTTCGATTTTTTAAAGTATTATGAGTCATATGCAACTTTCGAGATTTTGATTTAATAATTAAAACTGCAGCCTGAAACAAATAAGAAATTATAATTGTGTTTGCGTATTTGATTTACTTATGTATTCACATTTGAATACAGACTTATTAAGACTTATTTTAAGGAAATAATTACTGGAAACATTCGGTCTATAAAATCATTCGATTAGGAATGAGAATATATTATTTCTTTACTTGACTGAAAATTACATATCTATTTATTGCATTTTTTTAAAGTAATGCATTTCTTCTGACTTGAAAAAACGCATTCTGTTATACATTTATACCTAATGTAAGCTTTGCTTTATGTAATAAAGTATGAAAATAGAGTATTTAAGAAAAGTCCTAGAATTTTAAGATCGTAGGAAATGAATGGGTGTATTGAAATCACACGGACAATTAATGTTCAGTTACATGAGTGTGATGTAATTAATTCATGTTAATCTCTCTCTATATATAAATAATTGTTTGTATATTTGAAATGGCTTCACTCCAGCACCGTTCAACCAATCCCTATGAAAATTGGCATGTATATATATTTTTTGTGGAGAAGGGTTTTGTTCTATCCTCTTTGTTGCAGTTCCCCCCGGGTGGTGCTACAGAAAATAAACTTCCACACCATTCAATCAATTGCCAAGTTGTCAACAGGGTCGCCAAAAATGATGCCAACTTGGCTCTATCGCCAAACTTTCACTATTATAATGTAAGGAACGGCGTTGCTTGCTAATATTACAATTTTAACATACAATAAATACAGCAGAAAGTAATATTAATGCATTACACATCCAGATATAAATTATTTACACTATTTTAAGCGTTCATTACAGAAAACTTGCAACAATGTGTTACTTTTGCTGAGCAGAGATTAGCTTATGAAGGTATATATTCAAAAATCGACCCACAAGAGAGTCACGGCGCGTTATAAATGAAAAAAAAAATCTTTTCTATAAGCTATTAGATCTACAGACTTAAAATTTAACAAATGTGGTTTGTTTTTTCAGCTGAGATATGCAAAAGGCTTTTTTTGTTTGATTTTCAATTCACGTAAAATTAACTCATTAAAAACTTATTTATCCTTCAATCTGTATTGTTTAATTTTTCAATTCACCCGGGGAAAGAAGGGGTACACCAACAAGTCTTATACAACAAAAAAAAACATGTAAATTAGGGTTAATTGCGGTCATGTGGAGAAAAAAGTAAATCTGAACCTATCTATATGGAAAATATGTTCTTTTGTACAAAGATCAGAAGAAAATCAATTTTAAAAAATAATTTCAAAATTTAATATTGATACCCCAAAGTGGTTGAATTTTTTTGGAGGGAGGGGATAAAGTACTCAATTTTGATTGGATGGTTTTAGATTTAGAATAATAATTTTTTTTAACATTACAAATAACCAAATGGATAATTACTGATTAGTGACTACTGTGTCGTGAGTAGCACAATGTGTACATGACATAGTTTCACAATCCAGCTCTCTTCCAATCCGTCGAATCAGTCTATTCCAGGGGTGGGCAGATTTTCCAGGGTACGGGCTACTTCTAATTTTTTCAAGGTGTTGTGGTCCATCCAGTAACGTAGGTGTGGTGAAATAAGAAAAAGGTTTTAAATATTTTTATTATAACTTAATAATAAATACGAATATGTACTTACCTACATAATGAAAATTAAAAAAAAATAGCTAACACTTTTAAAACCATTTTTAAAGCAAAACGCAAGATACAAATATAATGATAATATCAAATGATACATTTATTATCAAACAATTCAAAATACATCCAAACTTAAACATTTTCATCAGAAGTTCGTTCTCGTAGTTATAGCTAGAAAGACTTAGTCTGCATGCTGTTAGCCAATATTGAATATTTCGGTATATAGTTACTAACTGCTAATCTTCAAGTGGTTACCCATATATGTCTTGTTGGTCCACCGTTTAGTACAATGATTTATTTATACAAATGCCAGAAACATCTGGCTAATTGGCCATTAATCTCGTTCTAGCGTCTCAATACTAGTTGGAACAATAGGGTTAAAAGACAAAAAATGGTCCTCATCCATGGACTCTCCAGAGTCACAAAGAGTGCCGGCTGAAGTGTCTTTTAGTTTAACTTTAAAAATATGGGCATCCAAACAAACATGGCCAGCCAAAAGAGAAAATAACGCCTCGGCTATCTGGATTGACTGATTTGAAATAGTGAGACCCTCTTGGAGGTCTTTCTCTTAACTTCATTTGATAGGACCTCGTCTTAAATACTAATTCAATTAGGAGTTTTCAGAATTAAAATTCATATGGTTATTAATGGTTTGTGGAATAGTCGTTCCTTCTTTGCCAGGAAATCGGCTCTTTCATTTCCCTAGATGCCACAATGAACAGGAATCCACCGCAAGACAATTGAGTCCTCGAGAGTGTTGAGAATCTTTGTACATTCATAACTTCGTTCGGAAGTGCAAGCTTTATTGTTGGAAGTAACCTGCAAAGCAGCTATTCTGCCAGACAAAATAACAGCCCGAGAAATATAACTTTTCAGAGCACTTAAATTGATTCTCCTACTGGACGGGCAACCCACTAGTCCTTCTTTCACCCGCTCCACACAACTCCTCACCTAAGCGCACTCGGTTCGTTCCCCGAAGCGCACTCGGTTCGTTCCCGAAGCGCACAGTGTTGGACACAGCTATGTTTCTTTCTTTGAACTCCCCTAACCAGTGGTGGCGAACACAAGGGGGGGGTCCATACCCTCAGGACCCCCCCCAAGTCCTTGAGTTTTTTTTTGATTGATGATAATCCTATAACGTAAAATTTAATTAAGTACTTGTGATTAACAATTTATTTTGATAATTCATGCTAATTATTAATTCAATAATTTATTTTTTAATGTTTTTTGTTAACAAAATCAGAAGAATCAATTGGTGTTCTCTTGAGATATGATACGAGTTGGGGGATTTTGAGACGACCATGGACGACCTCCCCCCTTGAAAAATTTTTGTGTGCGCTACTGCCGCTAACTATTTTCTTTTCATATTTAAAGCGCATAAATTTTTTCTCAAGTTTTATTTTATCCAAAGCACTTTTTAGTTTTTAAACGTAATATTTTTAATTATTAATTTATTTTTAAATTTTAATACTTTAAAGCAGTACTGGGCCAAGCAAGGCCTAACTCAAAAACCCAATGATAGGAGGTGAAATTTCCGCATGGAAACAGGAACTCCATAACCCATTCTACGTATATAATTGATTCAGAGCAATACATATAGTCTAAACTTCACCATCCAAATTGGTAGTAGTATCTCTTCCCACAACCTTATAGAATACGAAATAGTTACAATAGATTCCTGCAACAGCTCCAGTACCTCACTCTATCACAGATCCATCGATGTAAACTTGGGTTCAAAAGTTACTGGGTTATCTTCTCTCAACAGTTTCATAAGCAACTGATCTGGGTGACATCCTATTTTCTCGTCAAGTTCAAGATATACACGGAAGTCACCGTGTTCAAGAAGACACATTCATTTTTTTGAACAAAGTCTTGGTCCACTGATAATTGACAACCAATTTGAATTAAACCCATTTGTGTCTAAATTTCTATCATTGCCACATAAGCCTCATTCCCCTAGTGGCATAAAAATTATTTTTCATTTTTGTTTTTCCTCCATCTATATACCGAAGAACATTTTTTTCTGCATAGGTAATTTTTGAAGTTTTTTAAAAAAAATTAGAAAATTGATCCACCTTAAATGTAAGTTTAACAATGTATAAAATTAATAATCCATTAGTTGTTAAAAATTATCGATAATTCGAAAAATAAAATAAAATGCATACACAGCTAAAAGTGAACTATAAGCAAAACATATTTTTGGTGTTGGCAACCTGTGTATGTTACATAAATACATGTCAGCTATAAATTTAGCTCTCTTCTTTTGCACTCCAAAATAAGAAAACAAATTAATAGGAAACAGTTTACGAATTTCAAGTCAACAGATTAAAATAGAAAGTGTTTAAACTATAAAAATGAAGCTTGATTTCGCAAAGAGAGAGGTAGACTAAAACGCTATGTAATAAAGTTGTCAAGTCAAATCGATTGATTTTAATGCTTTTTTATTTAAAATCAAAAAGGAAGTTATTATTTTAGAATAGTTTTCAGATTGCAGTTCTGTATTTTTGTACCATTTGGCATAAAGACGTTAGACGGCTTCATAACCAAAGGCTTATATTTTTCTTTCTTTTTTTATATGGCAGCAAAAGCCTAGGGGTCAAGGTCACAGATTCGTGAAAAGCGTGTTATGAGCTCTAGCCCATTGCCATTAAAGACTCACTGTTTAGAGTGGGGCAATACACTTTAAATATGTTAAGGCTCTAAGTCATCCCTTTGGCGTGGTGTGACAGTTTCGAGAGGAAGGTGCCAGCTCGGGTGTCATCCTCGACAGTGGTTTAAAATTACGATGTCCATCTCCGAGGGCTCTCATCCTTTCTTTTCGTGTGACATTATTATGCTCAATTCTATCCTCTTTTTCGTACCATCCATATTAAAGTTCAAAATATTACTTAACAAATACATGATGGTTTGAGGATAGCTCGATCCCCAGCAAGAGTGAAAAACACATGAGTTATTTGATATTATGCAAAGAAATAATTTCTTATTTATGTGTTCTTCAATCTCTAATAGCGCTGCTTAAGGGAGTTACAGTCATGGCCATGTCACAGATAAGAACCAAAAATCACCTTCGTTGTGAATTGTTGTATTTCGTCAAGTTGAATATTGGTGATGATATTGTGTACATTCGCATGAAAAGCGACAGGAATTTGCGGATTGTTTAAGTAAACATTGAGTTTTAATTTGCCCCACAATTATAAGTTATAACTGGATAGATTAGGTGACCATGGAGGCCATAAAACCTCCGAGAACGAAAAACAATACACTTTTAGCAAAAAGCAGTGCCTTTCCTTCACTGCTTCAAGTCTTGTATAACACCCTGCATTTTCCTCCTTTCTCTCTTCTTGATTAATTTGGGATTTCAAAGAAACTAAAGGTTTAAGGAGGTGAAACGTAATAAAAGTTGCCCCTTCCCCCTCAAAATTCAAAAATGACAAAATTCATTAGAAAAGTTTTACTAATTTTATACAAATGTTTTTTTTTAATCTATTATAATCATCCCTATTTATCGACTAGTAACAGCTTAATTTTTATATTTACAAAATTTCTTTTCATTTTGAAATCAAACAAATACTTTTTTCCTTCCTGGTAAAATTGTCCTGTACTTTTAAATGGACAGAATATAAGTAAGATTTTAAAGAAAGTTTGAAATGACAGCATAAAATAATTGTTGAAAATTATTTCCAAAAAATGTCTTATAATTCTTTATGAAATAAAAATGGAAAAGTTCATTGTGATGTAATATTAGCATATGCCTTTGAACTAATATTATGAATAAAAATTTCTTGACAAAGAAACTAAATAGGCAACTGTATGTCTGAGACAGAGCAAACTATTGAGAATAGAATATATTTTAATATTTGTTTTATCTCCTGATGCGGAAAATCCATCGAAGTTTTCGTTTATGTAATTGTTTTATAAGACAGAGATATTTGTTGAAAATAATTTCATAAATGCCATTATTTGCGTATGATGCAGACGATATTTATTTAAAAATGAATATATCATTCTATTGTTTCTCTTAAACATTTATTTCGGTACAATGACTGCAAATAAGAAACCATTTGGTATATTACATTTATTAAATTCAATTCTTGTAGCATTCAGGAAATTGAAAGTTTTGTTAAAATAAGAGTTTTGAATCAAATGACTTCTTTTGGATTAGAAAATTTATGGATTTATAATTTTTAACAGTTAAAAGGCATTGATTTTTAGGCTTAGCAATTTTTATTCAATCTTCATTGTTTAATTTTTCTTTGAAATCTAACTATCTTAACAATTTTGAAATAATTTTCATGTTCCACATTTCTTACCTCTATTACTTACGTCTATAAGTTCCATTCAAAATAAATAAAAAACCGATGAGAAAAAGCATTTTTTACCGCTTGCATTAAAGAACCTTCAAACGCGGAAGATGCAAAATAATTTATACAAAACTCATTTTTACAGCTTCCGCTGTAAAGCGAAAATTATTTTAATGATGTAAAAACACACACCACACACAAAACCATCTACTTAGATTTCTGTTTTGAATAGAATTTCCGAAAGAGTAAAACGTGAAAATGAATTAAATCAAACATCAAGAAGCAAAATTTGGAAAACTCCAATAATGATAAAGCGACTAAAAGTAATAAAAGGAAAGGGATGTTTGCATTTTCGCTCTCTGGAAGACATAAAATGCTCTCGACTATAAAAGATAGCATTTTTGGATGTTGTCCAAAATGCAGAATTGTTCTCTGGAAAACATCAAAGGGAATTTTAGCAAACATTTCAGTTTATGGACTTTCAGAAGTATTTAAAATTGAGGTAGATGTTCCAGTAGTAAACACACAGCTATGTGTAATCGACAAGCGTTTTAAAAAATCTACTTCAATTTGCTTCTTTATTTAACCGGTGTTAGTAGACAAATCAAATATTCTAGTGTATGTATATATAGATTGTGTCTATTACCTGTATGTTGTTATTGATTTATTTAAAGCGTATACCAGTGGAAAAAAATCTATTCACAATGCAGAAGATGTCACAAGTAATATAAATAAATATTCAATGTGCAAAATTCAAATAAAAATTCGAAAAAAATGAATGAAATATCCGGCGCGTTTCTTATTTTTTTATTTTTTTCGCTAGATTACGTAGGGCTAAAAAATGTTAATTGTGTCCATTTCGTTAATTCAGAAGGTAAAAAATGTTAGCATTATTGGTACTTGCGTCTTATACTAGCGACTAGTTTTGTCGAATCGAAAAACGTCGCCAAATCCCGCCATTTACACATCCAATAATATCAAAGCCGTTCCCGCTCTAGACCAAATGCAACCATTTTCTTAGGGTGCTCGACATTAATTTCATATTCTAAAATTTGTAATCACTTTTTTTTATTTCGATGGGAGATACGATTGAAATTCAAGATCTATTTTATATAGAAGAAAACGCAGTTGAATATTGCAAGAAATATAATCTAATATATAAGTACCCAAAAAACTATGAGATTCAATAAAATAGAAAAATCAGAAAAGTAGCTGAACTGTACGATTAAATTTAGATTCGTATTTGCAAATTTAAAGGGTGGCGTCTATATAAAGAAGAATCCTTTGTCGCGATTTTGAATATAACTACGGGCGTTCTGGCAACCTAAATACTGTAGTTACCATACCTTTCGTTTATTTAAAGTGTATGATTTTTTTAAGTACTGTATTTAATTTTTTTATACCTTCTACAATATATTTGTGTGCGAACTAATACAAAAGGAGCATGCGCGAGAATTTATTTCTGCGCATGTGCGAAATGATAGAAGTATTCGGCGATGCTTTTTAATGTGTACACAGTATAACATGTAAACCCCGCAAAAATTAGTATTTAATTTTTAATGGACGAAATTCCTTGGTCACAAGAAAAAAAAACAAGCACACGTTCTCAAGTGAAATCATAACTGACATTAAAGAACTTGTACTTGTTATGCTAGTCGTAAAATTTGAATAAAATTTCAAAATTCATAATTGGGAAAAGATATTTCGTGTTATATAAAGAAATTTCATCTAAAACATTTTAAAATTAAAAAGAAAAGTTATTTCATTTTTATGTACTTTTAGAAAAAGTGATAAATATGTATTACTTTTTAAGGGGACACACAGTACGATTCAATTGACAAAAATTGATAAAAAAACAAATTTAATTTTTTCAGCCTAAATTACTTTTGTATACTTTTCTATAACCTCACAAAATTTGAAAGCTCTAAAAAGGCTTTTTTTCTATTGTGCCTATTGCTTCGATTTTTTACCTACTACTAATAGTACATGTAATAAAAGTTGGTATGCATTTTTAAATTAAAGCAGTACTTATATTTTTAAAAATAATTAATACCAGAAATTGTACATTTCTAAGGAATTTTCAATAAGCATTCATAAAAAGAAATATTGCACAAATACCAATTATGTTATCGCAAAACCCATGCCAACTTTTGTTATACATAGTTTGTGTGACGTACTTGTAAATCAAACTTCATGCGTGTACGTAAATATTTGTAGGAGGAGTAGCATTTTAAAATACTTTCATAAATTTGAAGTTTTTTCCTTAGAAAATTAAATGGCTAGCTTTTATTAATATTTTGAGCACAAAATCTGTTTTACATAGTATACACACGTAGGTGGGAACCAAAAAAATTTAAAATATTTGTGCTAAAATAGTACCATGTTCCCTTAAAAAAAAGTTTCCATAACTAGCAAAAGTTCGTAACAACAATTCGAATGAACTAATTAGCTAGAACCACATGACTATGACGTCACATGTGTTTTTTAACTGATTGGCTAGAAACACGTGGTTGCCATTATCGTGTAACTATGATGTCACATATATTCAGCCTATTAAATGGAGTATTATAAGTAATAGTCTTTTCTTGACCAATACCTATATTGACAGTTTACGAGCTTATTGCCTCTTTTTCAGGGAATCCGGGCGAGGTCTTTGCTATATTTCTATATTTAGCATGCAACAGAACCCATTAACATCCTCTATAGTCTTTTCCTCAGTCAATGTCTAGAGCACAGGTTACCAAACTTTTTTGTCTCATAGACCCCTTGGCATGTTTTTTGGTTTGGAGTAGACCCCCTACTTACCTAACTGATATTTTTCAAATTTATCAATTTAAATGTCTTTTTGACAGCTGGTATAGTGCTATTTACTTTAAAAGATTTGAATTTCTAACAGTAGGGAAAAGTACAGTGTTCGAAACTTTTGAAGCACACACACATCTTAATTAATTAAATTAAAACTTAATTAATAATAAAATTTTTGTTACATAAAGTAACTGAGCAACAAACAAAAGCTTTTAATGGGAAGGATGAATCTAGTGTTTCGATAACAAATTTCTCACATTTGGATCAATCTTGTCAGATTTAACCCTAAATCTCATCCATTAGTATATAGTGTCCAGTCTTTTTTTTCTTTCTTTTTTTTCTGAAGTTTGGTAACCTTGCTGAAACTTCACTAGGAAAAGCAATTAAAAACTTTCTCAAAATATACCATTATTAGGGATAAATAATAGGAATATCTTTCTGAAGCCAAAAATGCTGACATCAGTTTCTAAACTTTACTTCAATATCTCCGTTAGTGTCTATTCCTATCAATTCCTCGCGTAATTTGACATTCCATTTTGACGTGGCCGTATGAATTCATTGCCTACTGTGGTATCACTATAATCAAAGAATTCTCAAATCTAGTTTCAAAATTTGAATAAAGGGCTTTTAAAAGTTAAACATATGTTAAAATGTCATTTTCGGGCGGATTGTCTGTGACAAATTGAGAAACTGGGAAAATTTGCAACGTAAATTCTTTACCCCTTTAGCTTAATTCTGGCAAAAAAGTCAAAATGATGGTCGTTTTAATAAAATGTGTGCTGTTGCCTAGGAATTGCAAATTAACCTCATTAAATTTAGAAAATATATTTGTTAAATAAGTAATTGATTGTTGATTAAATTTTCCTTTAAAATTAAAGTCATAATCTAATTAAATGAGAGTCATCATTGTAGACCCCCATTAATACTTTATAGACCCCCAAATTATTTTTCGCTGCTGTGGACCTCTTGCAGGTCGTCATAGACCCCTGGGGGGTCCATATAGACCACTTTGGGAATCACTAGAGGAAAGGTCTATGACCCTTTACCCCATCAGTCCTTTGCTATACTAATAAGATTACTTTGGACGCTGAAGAGCAAGAACAGCAATGTTTCGGCGCACTCGTTTATTTCTAATTTTTTTTCATGTTGTGAGGAGGAAAAGACAAGAAAACGTCTCTGTGAACGAATAGTTGGGAAAGATAACTACATCTCTTAACCTGAGATATTTTTGTGGCTATATTAGCAGTGAAATTTTACACGTAGAGATGCGGTTTTATTTCAGAGATAGAGAAAAAATGAGATCTTCTTTAAAAACAGTTCTTTAAATATGATCGTCAATTTCCTCTTTAAACTAAAAATGTACAGGTTTGAGTTTTTTGAAGTGAAAACTCCTTTAGCGGCGTTGGGCACTTCTTGGTAGGGGAAAATCTTATGGGTTCGCGTCACCGACATGCTCTAACTGGCGCACGCGCAGTGTATTGTTCGCTTAGACACTTTTTGGATGGGTGAAATCTCGTGCGTTCGCGTCACCGACATGCTTATAGCAGTATATCTGTAGCTATACAGCTGACGCATAGTGCTGTATATATCTTATAAGTGAAATTAAATGGATTTAGTGAAAATTTCAATGTTTACATACCATCCATTGTTGAAGTAGTGTTTTCGTTTGATTATTATTTGAATCGTTTAATTGAAGAATCATTGTGCGGTACAATAGTGAGTACTAAATAAATATATTAATATTTTTAAGATAAAAAAACAAATAACAGAAATTTATTTTAAATACGCGTATTTATTCTGGCGTTTGAAAATTTTGTATTATTTATTTTATATTATTTAACCTCTGCAATGCATCACGCAATCCGGATTAGCATTTCACAGCGGCTTAGACGTTTTCTTACAACCGTGGTAAAACTGATTTCTAGTTGTTCAACAATATTTTTATCGTGGATTTTGAAATTAAAAATTTGATAAAATCAAATAATAACTCAAGATTAATGTGTTGATGTTTAAAATATGGTTATTAATGCAAATAAACATCATAAAAGATCAACAAGTCATCGAGAGGATCTAATGTTAGAATTGAAAAGATTACAAAACAATACACTACAAACGGTCACCAAAACTTTTCTAGAATTCATCTCCAACAAGAAAGGATTATCGATATTTTCATTCAATTGTCAAAATTTGCATGCGCATGCAGCTGACCTAAAAATGATGCTATCGTAAAAAAGTCATATGTTCTGCTTTTGTCAGAAATTCGTATGAAAAAACGAAGAACCACTTGATATTTCGAATTTCGACTTTGTTGTAAGTTATAAAGGTCCCGAAGTTCCAGCAGCAGGCGTAGCTATTTATCACAATATTCAAGATACGCCACACTTCATTAATTCACGCATGGACATACATACTAAATTCACTAGAAGCATTGGTGTTAATGTTTCTGATATAGGCAAAATATGCGTTGTTCGTTGCGATTCTGTGAAAGTGCAATACATATTAATGGTTTATATTTCGCCTGGAAAATCTATGAGGCAGATACAATAATTTTTATTCGAAAATTTGATGATTTATACAAAAGAAGGTTCTGAAATACTCGAAAAAAGATAAGGCGAAAAATATATGATAATGTACCGATGATTTCAAGTGGAGACTTCAATATTAAATTTGCAGATGATAAAAATCTACCACTAGTTGAATTTCTAAATAAAACACTTAATTTAAATACGTCAAATGATCGAATACTCAATACTACAAAATATAAACGACAATCGATGCGGTTTTTAGGCGATTCTTAGATAAATTTGAATCAAACATTTTCCTTCCTTACTTTAGCTACCATAAGCCTATTGTATCTTTTTTAGAACAAAATGAAATAATTGAAGGTACAAAAGGTCTAAGTATTGTTGAAATTAATGAGGCAAACAATTAAAATAATGTTTAAAAATCAAGTACATTGAAATTTAAGTAAATACAAATACTAACCATAAATAATATGATTGTATGTTAATTGTTATTTCAATTGAATTGTATTTATATTTTGTCATGATCTTGTACAGCCCGTAATATATTTGAATAATAAAAAACCATATAAACATGCATATACTTGTTGCTCGGAAGGTCAATAGATGTGAAAACCAGATTGAAGTTGATAATTTTAATTCAAACATTATGAAATTTCAAATTTTAATACAAAAAGTTCTAAGTTTTCACTTCTATCGGCAGTCTCTATAACTGCCATATTTTTTTTAAATTTCTTAGTAAAAAAAATGAGGTGGAACAACTAGTGACACAAATTCTTTGTAATTCCTGCGAAAGGAAATTTTAAGCAAATATTCCCTATCCCATAGGGAAATTAAAACAGTTACTGTACTGTTCGAATTAATTGGGACAAATGGAAAAAAGTTATTTTTCTAAAACCTTAGCTTTTTATCCTTACATACCTTAAATAGACTGGAATATCTGTATATTAGTACAAGGTATGCATGCCCTCTTTTAGCAAAAATGGCCTCTTCAACACATCTTGGCATTAATTCCACTAGTGTACCACGCATGTTCTTGAATTCATCATCGTGGAAACAAACTCGTTCAGACCTTTTTATCATTTGTTCTGTGGTCGTCTAAATAATTCGTAAAAAAATGTCATAAATTTTCAATAGGATTTAGGTCAAAGGAATTTCCAGGCCAAATAAGAACTTTTATTTTATTTTCCCGCCTAAAAGTATGAACCAATTTCGAAGTGACAAGGGTAAGCTATGTTGAAGTGTTCCATGAAATGTTTTTATGAATGGAACAACCTTACTGCATAATATTTCTATGTATTTGACAGAATTCATCATGCATTTAAGAGGAGATAGGCTTTCAGAGCCATTTATTGTGAAAAAACTCCAAACATCTGTTTGGAAGGATATGATCTGCTAACCATATTTTAACTTCCTTTCGTTTAACTACCCTTGATTTGTATCCTTGCGCAAATAAGTGTTTCATCACTGAAAATCACCTTCTACTAGTCGTTAACAGTCCATGATTGGTATTGTTTGTGCCCAGGCTAAGCCTTTTTCATCATTTTTGAGTTGGAAATTGTTTTTTCCTCAGTCCTGTTACCTTAAGGCCAACTACCGGAAGTCATTCCATTACAGTTGAGATACTCACTTCAACAACATTATCCAAAAGTCCCTTTGAAGGTCTGTGCTTGTTTTTCAGTGATGTATTCTGCTATTTCTTATTCAAATTTTATCAATTCTTGCAGTAGTTTTCGTTTGTGTCCATATTTTTCTTTTCATTTTAGAGACGATGATCCAGAATCTTGAAATGTTCTCAAAATTCTTCAAATACTTGATGTGCCCACTACAACCCCGATAGTGACATCTCTCGTTAAGAGTATTTCTTCTAGAATATCCATCTTCAAACAATCAAAAGTAACATATGTTGCAAAGAACGCAAAATTGCAATTACCAGCTGCCACATTGAAAGGCTCACAACTGAGCTCCTGGTACACTAAAACGAGTTAATTAGAGTCAAGGACAATCTTTCACACTACCTAAAGACAGATGTAATGGGTTTGAGGTGGTTTGGGACATCACTAGTAATCACATACCAAATACTAGTATCACTAGTAATCACTGGACATCACTAGTATCACTATACTCTGTTTCACCTCAAGTTGGCAGCATAGGAAGGGTACGATGACCGAATCACAGCCGCTGCCGGGTTACTCTAGGAGCAGAGTGTGACTAAACGAATAAATATCACCATATTTGGCGAGTGGGGAAAAAATGCTTGTGGAAAAAAATTTTCATTAAAATTGTAGGAGCTGTTTTTTTTTTTTTTTGAAAATAGTATATGCCACTTTTTAAATGGAGAAATTTAATGGCTTACGTTTCAATATGTTTAGAAATATTGATGAATAAACTAGCAAAACTTTTCTCGAACAAATCTCAATAGTTCTTAACATATTGAAGGCAATGTTTTTTAATGAAAAAAATACCGTTAAATTGTAATTCATGCTTTCATTAACTTGATTTTTAAGTGACTTAGGGGACTTTCAAAATAAATGGCTCATTTTTCTTTAATTTTTATTTATTACATCCGTTTATAAAATACAAATTTCTATCTTGTTTTTTAAGAATTAATCGCCTTTTCTCGGTTTATACTATTTTAAATCCGTTTGTAATAATTATTCACATCCATGTATAAATGCCGTTTATGTATGTTAACTTAAAATATACAGAAGCACAAATTTCAGCAACATCATTTACTTCCTTCAGAAATTGGTTAATGTAGGAATCTCATTTTTTCGAAACCAAGCCATGAATTTTTCGCCGAATGCATGCAATGTGAAGTCGTCATATTTCACCAGCCTATTACGCTTGCCTACGATACTGGGCCGTTTTTTACCAGGAGAACTTACAGCACTTAAAGCCTTCTTTTCTTTCTTCATACGGAAAACAGTTCTTTTCGAAACGCCAATCAGTTCAGAAACCTTTTTCACGATTTTTCTGATGGATTCTTGCGGGTTTTCTTCTCGAAGTCAATATGTTTTTCCGAGCTCTACTTCGGATAGATTTTCCTCGCTTCGATGGTGTATACAGCGAGGTTGGTGACATTTCTATCTCAGACATGTTCAAAATGTCAAAAAAAAAACAAGAACAAAGATAGTTGTACGAAATATCAAAATAGTACGTATGAACGATAGCAAAGACGCAATGGGAATGGCGTTGATTTGGCGGGAATGCTTAGGTAACTCCGCCAAGGATGTATCTGAAAACCGGTTTTTAGCCAAGTGAAGTTCATCAAATTGTTGTTTTTTAACTGTATTCGTTCACAGGTATTAAGGAATAAATGCTTCTAAGATGTGATTAACTTAAAATATATCCTTAAAATCACAATTTCGATAATACACGATACTTTTTAACAATTTACTATGCATTCGCTTTCATTTAAATTCCAAAACAAGTTGGAACTATTTTTCAAGCGGATTGTTACATTTCCTACCCTTCCTAATGCTGCCAACTTGAGGTGAAACAGAGTATAGTAATCAAACAAGAAAAGCATGTTTATTCCTTTTAATTCAATAAGAACAAAGTAATACATTATTTCGCTTAAAACAGTGGTAACGATAATGTTTGCTTCGTATATATTTTATTAAATCGTTTGTTGTGTGTTATGATATCATCCGACTTTTTATCATCGCTGTAATTGCCCTATAAGCTACGTAGTTTATTATTGCTAAAAAAATATGAAATGAAGATTAGAAATCACAATTTGGGAATTGAAAACACGCGCCTTGGAATAAAGTAATACATTGTTAGACGATTAACGCATTGTTAAATAATCGATATTTAAATAAAAAAATTTCAATCAGTTTAGGAGGTTTTACGATTCATAGAAACGGTTTAATACAATAAACAGTTTTCGTCTTCGAAAAACCATTCGGTAACAAACCATTCCAAAAAAAAAATATTGTTAAAACCAGTTTTCTCTTTAGAGGGAAACACTCACAAAATTTTTAGCATCATTTCACTTGAAACACTGTTAGTGACAATGATCACTGATCCGTAACTGACATCCCATCCGAACTACTAAATCCTACTTTTTCCAGAATGAGAAAACAACTAATTAGCCCTACAAGCCATAAAGAAGAGCAGATACCGTTTGCCACAAAACAACCCCTTGAGCAACAAAATCACTTTGAAGAAGTCTATAATCCTTTTTTCTCTCTTCTTCCGATGGCGGGTCGTAGTTTATGTTCGTGGCTCTAATCCAATAGCTTCTGCGAAGAGCGAGTTGCTAATGGTAAGATTCGGTTGGACCATAAACTAGCCCCCGGGCCCCACTTTAGAGACTGGCCTCTGTTTGTTTTGTGTTCCTTGATGAAGATTTATAAAAGCTTGTTTGCTTTTTGGTGTTGAAAGTGTGGATTTTAGCTGACACTAATGAAGGGGTTCTCGGGCAATTGTGAACCCGGTGTCACAGGTAAAGTCATAATTTTTTTCAGGAAAGGAGGGATGCACATTAAAATATGTCACTGTGAAATACTTGAAAACGATTTTTTTTTTACGGTAGTTGTTTGAAGAATACAATAGAATTAGTAAGATTTGCTTTTGGCAAAGATTTAAATTAATGTGTTAACAAATATAAATCTAATTTTTTCATTATTTTTTGCTAAATCAAATAAAGAGTTATTTTATTCAATTTATTATTACTTATAATTAAATTATTAACATGTATTTTAATAATAGTTTTTATTAAGTTCAATGATGCTCATTATTGAAATTTTAACTAACTTTTCCTTTTAATATTACTAATTACGCATGCTATTATAAATAGACTTCCTTTTACCTTCCCGCTTTGCTGGGTATTTCATGACGTTGTTTGGCTAAATACTCTCTTTACATTATTTATATCTGAGTCCTAAAATTAAGCTTGCAGCTGAATTGGAAAACATT
Organism: Trichonephila clavata; assembly: GCA_019973975.1. Taxonomy (NCBI): domain Eukaryota; kingdom Metazoa; phylum Arthropoda; class Arachnida; order Araneae; family Nephilidae; genus Trichonephila; species Trichonephila clavata. The sequence goes on from BMAO01008628.1 coordinate 17,557, forward strand.
CATAGAGCCCCTCATCTCTTGACAGAAAAACCAGTTGAATTTATCAAACGAAAGTATAACTACTTTTTACTCTCCTATAAAACCAAAGTTAGAGTTGATTTCCACAAAAACGATTCCTAACGGATATTAACATAACTGATTGCCAAATTTCAAGTCAATGGGTCAAATATTTCAAAAATAGAAGGTTTTGTTTCTTTTTTTTTTCTATAATTGCTTCCTGTAACCTCCATTGAGACTTGATTTTCGCAATACCTGCTCTTATATGATCTCATGTCAGATTTCAAGTCTGTAAGTTTAATAGTTCAAAAACGAATTTTTTAAATCTATAACACCCTCTCCTGATTGTGTAATCCTAACCCTGGTTTCCTAATTTCAAGTCTGGAGGTCTAACAGTTGAAAAACGGGAAGTTTAACTTATAACTGCCCCTAAACCCTTCGTAACCCTCTTAGGAGCCTATTTCCGAAAAGCCCGTTTTAGCGAATTTCTATTCCAAAAGGAACATGCTTACCGAATTCCATTTCTGTAAGTCTAATAGTTTCGAAAATCTTGTGAAATTTTAGTGAAAGAGTGAGTAAGCTGCTATTCTGCTTTGTATATATACAAGTATTTTCATTGAAAGATAATACTTTTGTTCCTGTGTGGCGCTGTAATATAATCATAATAGCCGATGGTCATCCTCGTCCTTGTTTTTGTCAAATCCTAAGTTCGATTTCTGGTACCACTGACCACTGAGAACCCCCCCGTACCGGGATGTATTCACCTTAAAGCATTCGGGGCTTAGAGTCCTCACGGCAGCGTGGTATGGAAGTTTGGAGAGTGATCCCTGCTATGTCGTTCTTATCACTTTGCTGTCGTTCAAATGTATGAGATTCGCCGCCAATAGTTCTTCTGTTGCTTTAGAGAGTAGGCGTTAATAAATCATTCAGGCACTATAAGATAAAATGAAAGCATAATTTACCGAAAGTGTTATTGTAACGAATTTTTATCCACATTCATTTTTCGTAAGAAAATAAATAAGTTTATTTTCTTTTTGGAATAGATAACACAGCAAAAAAATATGTTTTCAAAATCACTTACCTAACAAAATACCTTACGATTGGCTTTAAAAACTTTTCATGGCATTTCGTTTTAAATTATATAAATTCTTATATAAAATCTTCTGAAGTTTCGGTGTACGGAAAATGTGAAAATTCATTTTTTAAGATACCATTGAAGAAATGCTTAAATTCGCTTTTTAACAGGAATAAAATGGTTACCGAAATTGAGATAAGACAGCGAAACATATGTTTGAAAAGAATTGTGCAGATATTTGAAGCGACATTGAAAGCGACCGTAAATTAAGGCTCGTAGTCACATGCAAGAGTGAATTTTTCTAAGAAATCATGAATTACTATTATGATAGTATTAAAATCAGATGAAATTTTGGAGACTATTTTAAACAATGATGTTAATGCAAATGATGAATGAATGTAATGATGATATTAATATTAAAAAAATATTTTTCTTGTATTCTTTTTAATTAATTTACTTCTTGCCTATTATGGTATATATTTTCCCCCTATATATTAATTCCTTTGTCTACGTAAGCTATTCTGCAAAATTTTCCTTTTATAAAGAATGATTTTTATACTTTTCTTTATTACTACTTGTACTTACTAGTACTAGATAAGTATTGTTACGAATTTTGAGTAAAGAATATTTAAAATAGTGTAAATAATTTATATATAGATGTGTAACACGCTTTTTTACTCTATGTTTATTTATTTTTATTAAAATTGTGATATTCGCAAGCAACGCCGTTCCATACATTATAATAGCGATTCAATAGAAACGGCGAAATCTATGTGATAAAGCCAAGTTGGCATCATTTTTTTGGCGACCATTTTTGCGAATTTGGCGTCCACATTGGTGGCTTGGTGAGTCATATAGATTCTTCTAGAAATTAATGGAGAATTCTACTAATATCGCGATTTACGACGCAAGTGGATCATTCTCGAAAGATCAGCGAAGCTTATAAACAATGAGAAGCTCAACAACATAGCTTTATGCAACGTTGTAAAATATCTTGTTCAAGTTACCTTTTATACATATGGACTTTCCTATCAGGAGAATACAAAACAGCGTTTACCAAAACGTTTTTAACAATAACACTTATTGTTTGTTTTAATGATATTGTAAAAGTGAAGGGTTTTTTTGTTTAATAAAAACAATATCCTCAAATATCCTAAACTGGAGTAGAATTAAATCTTTGCTTTTTAAATCATTTGCTCAAACTCCCTGTTGAAGCATGAAAAATCATTTGTTTGTACTTATTTTAATAGCGACAGCTACTCCTGGATATTTTAATCTATTTAAGAACAGAATTAAAAAAAATATTAAAAAGGAAATTTGTGGAAAAAATTCCCTAGATTTGACTGTTTTATTTTCAAATTTCCCGCAAGCAATCTATTGGGTTACAAGCTTACATATCATTTAAAAAAAAAGCTTTTTTAATTTTACAAAATCACAAAAAAAATAAAAAAATCCTTTTTTTTTTAAATTCTTGTGTGATTTTAGAATACATGGCTTCATATATGGTTCACTGTTTATACAATTTTAAAGCTATTTAGATTTCATTCCCTAATTGATCGTTTTCGATCGCTATAATTTGTTATACATCACATATTTTTTTACAGAAGTTCCAATAATGCCTAATTTATATTCAACTATTCGGCCCCCAAATAGAACTAAATCTGTTCTCTTTGAA
>BMAO01008630.1:0-14667 GCA_019973975.1 Trichonephila clavata
CAATTCCACACTCCGCAGAAAGTAAAGGAAAACAACAATTGCACCTACTACTGAAAAGAGGCAAACCAAAAACAAAAATTCCACAACGCGGGGAGGGGTGGCGAAAACACAAACAACAATTCCTAACTCCGCAGAATCACTACAGCAAAGGAACCAAAAAAAAAAAACACCGGGGGGACCGAAACAACAAATCCTGCCAACACAAGAGATAGAATGAAACCGAAACAACAAGTCTGGAATGAGAGACAAAATCAATGCAAGTTCAATACTTTCTCGATGGCACATACGCAAATTCGAGTGCAAGTAATTACAATCACTCCTAATACGCAAATTAATTTAGCGAGACAGAACGCGGCGGGGGCCGAGATTAACCAATTTCGAACCAATGCAACGTTACTACACCTCCTTTCTTTAAATTCATTCCGATAAGCAAACAATTCAATTCCTCAAGGTCACTGTCCTCTGGTTCAGGTGTTTGAAGTGGGGAGAGCATCTCCAAACCAAGGGGGGGGGGGGGGAACCGTTAAATAAACAAAGGGATAAACTATGAAAGCAGTGTCAACACGAACAAGTCCATCAAGTGGGGGGGGGGGAAGGGGGCAGGAAAGACAGAGAGCACCGGGGCCGGGCAAACCAATCAAGAAAATACAAACACTGGAGGGAGGGGAAATAAATTTTGCAATTTCGAGACACACATAACAACAGAAGTAAAGAAACAAACCGCACCCAGTCCGTGGGAGCTGTCAGAAGAAAAATCAACAAACACTAAATAAATAAAAAAATCAACAAACGTACAAGGGCAGGAAAAAAAACGTCACACAAGGGCGAAAAGTAAACGAATCACAAACAACAAACATAACAAAACGACACGGTACTGAGACAACACACGGAAAAGGTGAACAAACCCGCAACACGTGAAATGAACAAACAAGCCGCCGGAGCCTTCCATTCACGCTACAATCCCTTGGCTTAGTGAAATGATTAAGGTATGGTATGTGTCTACTAATAAACAAGTAAGGTACGTGTCAACTAAATAAACTTTTTTGTGTTTGAAATGGAGCATAAAACTAAGAATTCAAGTACAATTTCCACAAAATTAAAAATAATGTCTGATGTGTTGGGAATGCTGGGTGAAAAATTACAGTCAAGGCAAGGCTTGTACTGCGAAAATTCTAATCAACGTATTCGATTAATACTCATGCAATTCATAAATAAAATCATCATCTGCGCTTAGAGCTATAAAATTTGTTATGCTTTTGAAAAGTTTTTTTATTTTGAAATTTGGCATTTTCTATGCAACAACTCAATCTTTTACAAAAAAAATAATATAAAAAAATGTCATTTTCTCATAAAAATGCAATGAAATACACAAGTATAAACACAAGAGATTTTATTGTATTCTACAATGGAGATAAAACTAAATAAAACATGTTCAGAACACTTCAATTCGACATCTTGCAAATTGTTTGCGTAGGGATGTACTGGGTCTGGAACCCAGCAGAGTCCTTTTTTTTTTAATCTTCTCTCACCCCCCCCCCTTTCGACCTTGGATACCCCCCCCCCCTCTTTGAAAGACGCCTGCTGTCCCATCTGGGGATTTTCGTGTGTGTGTTTCGGTGGAGAATCCAGAACAGGCAGACTTTTGGAAGGGAACAGGAGCTCCACCGTGGGACAAAGAGGGAACCTGAAAGAGAGGGGCAATGTAAACTACAAGAGGTATTTGCATTCAACTCATATAAAAAGTGTTACCGTATGGAAACTCATCGGGAGAGTTTCGCCTGCGCACATTTAGACATTACTTTTCTCGTTACTTACAAAAGCGTATCATACGACAGTTACAAGCGAGTACGGAGAGGCATCAGAGATGCAGAAACTCTGTTCTTATCAGCTTAGGAGGGAGGGGGAAGAGGCTTCTTAGAAACACTTTTACAAGTTTTTGACACTTTTCTCCATCTTTTACGAGAAGGAACAAAGTGACTAGTTGGGGGTTTTTTGGTGTGGTGAGTCTATTTTTAGGTATAAAAGCGGGCCGATCTGGCAATTAGTGCTATAGCCAGCCGACCCTTAGCCATGACAGGGTAAACCCTTAATCAAAAGCCATCTTCCAAAAATTAGTTTAACATCAGAGGCACCCTATGGACGCCGTATCAGATATTAAGCTGATAAGAACAGATACTACACTTTGATCTTAGCCGATAGGCCGAGAAGCGATAACCTGCAGCTGTAGCCGGATTCACAACGCGAAGGACTCAAAAATCACAACTGACTCCATCTGCATACATCACCAACCATTGTTACCAACCCTCACATCAGAGAAAGAAGGAACTCCGATCCACGAAGCTACGATCCTTTTTCTCCTACTCCAAGCCGTTCGCCTATTATCAAAGATCAAAAACAAAGCTTCAAAACCTCTCGAAGAGTCCACGAAAACATACGAACTCGAAAGAGAATCCAAAACCTCAAAAGGGAAAAAAAATTCTCAAAAGTTCAACATTCCGTAACACACATTAAAAAAAAAAAAAAAAAAAAAAAAAAATTCAAAGACAAACGGTTAAACAAATCGAAAAGTCCAAGACAACGAATTGCAAGGAAAAACAGAACGAAAAGGGCCCAGCACAAATCCCAACTCCACAGAATTATAGGAAGAAAACAAACCAACAATTCCTACCTATCAGAGCAAGGGCGAAACAACAGTTCTAAAACCCGCAGAATCACAACAAAAGAAACAAGCAAACACAATCCATAACTCAGCACAGTTCAAGGAAGAAAAAACAAACCTAAACAACAAGTTTAAACTCCGGAGAACGAGGGCGACACCGAAACAACAATTGCACAACCAGCACGAAACCGAACCAATTGCATCCTAAAAGAAAGAGGGCAAAACAACAACCGCTACCTAACACAAGGGCCAGAGCGAAACCCAAGCAACATTCGCTGAAAGAGGGCGAAAACCGAAAACGAAACCATTCCCAACTCTGCAGAATTCAACAAACATAAACAGCAATTCCAAATATGCCTAACCTAACACACAGCAAGGACAAAACCAAAAGCAACAACTCTAGAATGAGAGCCAAACCAAAACTACGATTCCTACCCAACACACACACAGGGCGACAGAGGAACCAAAACAACAATCCCTACCCAACACACATTACCAGGGCCAAACCAAAACAACAACTGCAAACCCTGCAAAATCACAACAGGGAGAAAAAAAAAAAAAAAAAAAAAAAAACCACCAACTGTAGAATGAGGTGGGGGGGGGGGAAACAGAAATAACAATTCCACACTCCGCAGAAAGTAAAGGAAAACAACAATTGCACCCTACTACTGAAAGAGGGCAAACCAAAAACAAAAATTCCACAACGCGGGGAGGGGTGGCGAAAACACAAACAACAATTCCTAACTCCGCAGAATCACTACAGCAAAGGAACCAAAAAAAAAAAACACCGGGGGGGACCGAAACAACAAATCCTGCCAAACACAAGAGATAGAATGAAACCGAAACAACAAGTCTGGAATGAGAGACAAAATCAATGCCAGTTCAATACTTTCTCGATGGCACATACGCAAATTCGAGTGCAAGTAATTACAATCACTCCTAATACGCAAATTAATTTAGCGAGACAGAACGCGGCGGGGGCCGAGATTAACCAATTTCGAACCAATGCAACGTTACTACACCTCCTTCTTTAAATTCATTCCGATAAGCAAACAATTCAATTCCTCAAGGTCACTGTCCTCTGGTTCAGGTGTTTGAAGTGGGAGAGCATCTCCAAACCAAGGGGGGGGGGGGGGAACCGTTAAATAAACAAAGGGATAAACTATGAAAGCAGTGTCAACACGAACAAGTCCATCAAGTGGGGGGGGGGGAAGGGGGCAGGAAAGACAGAGAGCACCGGGGCCGGGCAAACCAATCAAGAAAATACAAACACTGGAGGGAGGGGAAATAAATTTTGCAATTTCGAGACACACATAACAACAGAAGTAAAGAAACAAACCGCACCCAGTCCGTGGGAGCTGTCAGAAGAAAAATCAACAAACACTAAATAAATAAAAAAATCAACAAACGTACAAGGGCAGGAAAAAAAAAAAAACGTCACACAAGGGCGAAAAGTAAACGAATCACAAACAACAAACATAACAAAACGACACGGTACTGAGACAACACACGGAAAAGGTGAACAAACCCGCAACACGTGAAATGAACAAACAAGCCGCTGGAGCCTTCCATTCACGCTACAATCCCTTGGCTTAGTGAAATGATTAAGGTATGGTATGTGTCTACTAAAAAACAAGTAAGGTACGTGTCAACTAAATAAACTTTTTTGTGTTTGAAATGGAGCATAAAACTAAGAATTCAAGTACAATTTCCACAAAATTAAAAATAATGTCTGATGTGTTGGGAATGCTGGGTGAAAAATTACAGTCAAGGCAAGGCTTGTACTGCGAAAATTCTAATCAACGTATTCGATTAATACTCATGCAATTCATAAATAAAATCATCATCTGCGCTTAGAGCTATAAAATTTGTTATGCTTTTGAAAAGTTTTTTTATTTTGAAATTTGGCATTTTCTATGCAACAACTCAATCTTTTACAAAAAAAATAATATAAAAAAATGTCATTTTCTCATAAAAATGCAATGAAATACACAAGTATAAACACAAGAGATTTTATTGTATTCTACAATGGAGATAAAACTAAATAAAACATGTTCAGAACACTTCAATTCGACATCTTGCAAATTGTTTGCGTAGGGATGTACTGGGTCTGGAACCCAGCAGAGTCCTTTTTTTTTTAATCTTCTCTCACCCCCCCCCCCTTTCGACCTTGGATACCCCCCCCCCCCTCTTTGAAAGACGCCTGCTGTCCCATCTGGGGATTTTCGTGTGTGTGTTTCGGTGGAGAATCCAGAACAGGCAGACTTTTGGAAGGGAACAGGAGCTCCACCGTGGGACAAAGAGGGAACCTGAAAGAGAGGGGCAATGTAAACTACAAGAGGTATTGCATTCAACTCATTAAAAAGTGTTACCGTATGGAAACTCATCGGGAGAGTTTCGCCTGCGCACATTTAGACATTACTTTTCTCGTTACTTACAAAAGCGTATCATACAACAGTTACAAGCGAGTACGGAGAGGCATCAGAGATGCAGAAACTCTGTTCTTATCAGCTTAGGAGGGAGGGGGAAGAGGCTTCTTAGAAACACTTTTACAAGTTTTTGACACTTTTCTCCATCTTTTACGAGAAGGAACAAAGTGACTAGTTGGGGGTTTTTTGGTGTGGTGAGTCTATTTTTAGGTATAAAAGCGGGCCGATCTGGCAATTAGTGCTATAGCCAGCCGACCCTTAGCCATGACAGGGTAAACCCTTAATCAAAAGCCATCTTCCAAAAATTAGTTTAACATCAGAGGCACCCTATGGACGCCGTATCAGATATTAAGCTGATAAGAACAGAGTTAGGACATAATAATACTTTTTGGGTCGTAATATTTGGGAGGGTAGTCATTAAAAACAATTGATAATTAGAACAAAAAACTTATTTGATAAAAACTTCAAAAAATTTACACGAAGAATTCACCTAAGTTGATTAGAAATTAAAAAATTTTAAGCCCTACAGGGACATAGGAAAAAGATTTAATTGCCGACGATAACTACTTTAAAGTTAAAACTTAATGACAAGGCGAGTTAAGGGCAAGGGGAAAAATGCCAAAAAAGGAAATGGAAAAACCTACACTGGGGAAGGTACAGTCAAGTGCCTTGTCAAAGTCGGCAGGAGAAACGAGGAGAGAAAAAAAGACAAGGGGCAATTCGGTTACCTGGCAACAAAGCCCAGCACTGAGAACTGAGCCAAAACAAATGGGCGCCCATTTCGGTTACCAAGGCAACTAGTTGACTGCAGCAACAAGAGCTGCTCAAAACAACTGCCACAAGTCTAAAAGCCTGTCTTACCAGGAGGAGCCTCACTCAGTGCGGCGAAAGGCCGAAAGCAACCTCTGACCGCCACTCGTTTTACGGGGGGGGGACACCTATCGGCTAAGAGTGGAGACATCAACCACTGGTCGAAAGGGAGGACATGTCACAATCGGGAAACAAAATCGCTGGTGAGTCGAAAATCGTGAGTCAAAATCGGTGAAAAGACAAAGTCGGTGTCGAAATCGGTGACAAATTAATTAGGATCGAGAGCCCCAACTCGAAACTGCGCCAAAGTGCAGCTGATTATGGTACCTTAGCTGGCCAATGGCGACTTGGAACGGACCTGCGTGACCTTAGTAAGATACCACAGGAACCTAAGTATCACTAAAGAGGCTTGGGCCTGAGGGATAGCACGTCCAAGAACTCAGGTAAAGGGGTGACCAGTGGAAGAGAAATTAGGGGGACCTAACAGGGGGGGTGGGCCCCCCCAGCACCGCGAGCACGTTCACTCAAGTACTGGGAGAGCCGACAGCATTGACCACAGGGTGCACGTTCACACCAGCCAATGCTGCCACCTGACCTAAGCCATCCTTATCAGCTATCTCAGAAAGGGTCGGGGGGGAGGCGAACAATTACGGGATAGCCGTGTTGCTGCGCAACCCCGACAAATCCCCACTAGGGAGCTAAAAATAGCAATTCTGGGGAGAGGGCACCATCCCGCCGCTAGTGCGGGCGTAGTCGACCCTCAGCTGACTTGGCGTAAACCCTTAATCACAAGCCTCCGAAAAAAGGTTAGCGACCTAACCAGTTAACGGTGACCGTGAGGGCTCAGCCGATTAAGCTGATAAGAACAGATACTACACTTTGATCTTAGCCGATAGGCCGAGAAGCGATAACCTGCAGCTGTAGCCGGATTCACAACGCGAAGGACTCAAAAATCACAACTGACTCCATCTGCATACATCACCAACCATTGTTACCAACCCTCACATCAGAGAAAGAAGGAACTCCGATCCACGAAGCTACGATCCTTTTTCTCCTACTCCAAGCCGTTCGCCTATTATCAAAGATCAAAAACAAAGCTTCAAAACCTCTCGAAGAGTCCACGAAAACATACGAACTCGAAAGAGAATCCAAAACCTCAAAAGGGAAAAAAAAAATTCTCAAAAAGTTCAACATTCCGTAACACACATTAAAAAACAAAAAAAAAAAAAAAAAAAAAATTCAAAGACAAACGGTTAAACAAATCGAAAAGTCCAAGACAACGAATTGCAAGGAAAAACAGAACGAAAAGGGCCCAGCACAAATCCCAACTCCACAGAATTATAGGAAGAAAACAAACCAACAATTCCTACCTATCAGAGCAAGGGCGAAACAACAGTTCTAAAACCCGCAGAATCACAACAAAAGAAACAAGCAAACACAATCCATAACTCAGCACAGTTCAAGGAAGAAAAAACAAACCTAAACAACAAGTTTAAACTCCGGAGAACGAGGGCGACACCGAAACAACAATTGCACAACCAGCACGAAACCGAAACAATTGCATCCTAAAAGAAAGAGGGCAAAACAACAACCGCTACCTAACACAAGGGCCAGAGCGAAACCCAAGCAACATTTGCTGAAAGAGGGCGAAACCGAAACAATTACCACCGAACAGAACGGGAGAGAAACCAAAACCATTCCCAACTCTGCAGAATTCAACAAACATAAACAGCAATTCCAAATATGCCTAACCTAACACACAGCAAGGACAAAACCAAAAGCAACAACTCTAGAATGAGAGCCAAACCAAAACTACGATTCCTACCCAACACACACACAGGGCGACAGAGGAACCAAAACAACAATCCCTACCCAACACACATTACCAGGGCCAAACCAAAACAACAACTGCAAACCCTGCAAAATCACAACAGGGAGAAAAAAAAAAAAAAAAAAAAAAAAACCACCAACTGTAGAATGAGGTGGGGGGGGGGGAAACAGAAATAACAATTCCACACTCCGCAGAAAGTAAAGGAAAACAACAATTGCACCCTACTACTGAAAGAGGGCAAACCAAAAACAAAAATTCCACAACGCGGGGAGGGGTGGCGAAAACACAAACAACAATTCCTAACTCCGCAGAATCACTACAGCAAAGGAACCAAAAAAAAAAAACACCGGGGGGGACCGAAACAACAAATCCTGCCAAACACAAGAGATAGAATGAAACCGAAACAACAAGTCTGGAATGAGAGACAAAATCAATGCCAGTTCAATACTTTCTCGATGGCACATACGCAAATTAGAGTGCAAGTAATTACAATCACTCCTAATACGCAAATTAATTTAGCGAGACAGAACGCGGCGGGGGCCGAGATTAACCAATTTCGAACCAATGCAACGTTACTACACCTCCTTCTTTAAATTCATTCCGATAAGCAAACAATTCAATTCCTCAAGGTCACTGTCCTCTGGTTCAGGTGTTTGAAGTGGGAGAGCATCTCCAAACCAAGGGGGGGGGGGGAACCGTTAAATAAACAAAGGGATAAACTATGAAAGCAGTGTCAACACGAACAAGTCCATCAAGTGGGGGGGGGGGAAGGGGGCAGGAAAGACAGAGAGCACCGGGGCCGGGCAAACCAATCAAGAAAATACAAACACTGGAGGGAGGGGAAATAAATTTTGCAATTTCGAGACACACATAACAACAGAAGTAAAGAAACAAACCGCACCCAGTCCGTGGGAGCTGTCAGAAGAAAAATCAACAAACACTAAATAAATAAAAAAATCAACAAACGTACAAGGGCAGGAAAACGTCACACAAGGGCGAAAAGTAAACGAATCACAAACAACAAACATAACAAAACGACACGGTACTGAGACAACACACGGAAAAGGTGAACAAACCCGCAACACGTGAAATGAACAAACAAGCCGCCGGAGCCTTCCATTCACGCTACAATCCCTTGGCTTAGTGAAATGATTAAGGTATGGTATGTGTCTACTAATAAACAAGTAAGGTACGTGTCAACTAAATAAACTTTTTTGTGTTTGAAATGGAGCATAAAACTAAGAATTCAAGTACAATTTCCACAAAATTAAAAATAATGTCTGATGTGTTGGGAATGCTGGGTGAAAAATTACAGTCAAGGCAAGGCTTGTACTGCGAAAATTCTAATCAACGTATTCGATTAATACTCATGCAATTCATAAATAAAATCATCATCTGCGCTTAGAGCTATAAAATTTGTTATGCTTTTGAAAAGTTTTTTTATTTTGAAATTTGGCATTTTCTATGCAACAACTCAATCTTTTACAAAAAAAATAATATAAAAAAAATGTCATTTTCTCATAAAAATTGCAATGAAATACACAAGTATAAACACAAGAGATTTTATTGTATTCTACAATGGAGATAAAACTAAATAAAACATGTTCAGAACACTTCAATTCGACATCTTGCAAATTGTTTGCGTAGGGATGTACTGGGTCTGGAACCCAGCAGAGTCCTTTTTTTTTTAATCTTCTCTCACCCCCCCCCCTTTCGACCTTGGATACCCCCCCCCCCTCTTTGAAAGACGCCTGCTGTCCCATCTGGGGATTTTCGTGTGTGTGTTTCGGTGGAGAATCCAGAACAGGCAGACTTTTGGAAGGGAACAGGAGCTCCACCGTGGGACAAAGAGGGAACCTGAAAGAGAGGGGCAATGTAAACTACAAGAGGTATTTGCATTCAACTCATATAAAAAGTGTTACCGTATGGAAACTCATCGGGAGAGTTTCGCCTGCGCACATTTAGACATTACTTTTCTCGTTACTTACAAAAGCGTATCATACGACAGTTACAAGCGAGTACGGAGAGGCATCAGAGATGCAGAAACTCTGTTCTTATCAGCTTAGGAGGGAGGGGGAAGAGGCTTCTTAGAAACACTTTTACAAGTTTTTGACACTTTTCTCCATCTTTTACGAGAAGGAACAAAGTGACTAGTTGGGGGTTTTTTGGTGTGGTGAGTCTATTTTTAGGTATAAAAGCGGGCCGATCTGGCAATTAGTGCTATAGCCAGCCGACCCTTAGCCATGACAGGGTAAACCCTTAATCAAAAGCCATCTTCCAAAAATTAGTTTAACATCAGAGGCACCCTATGGACGCCGTATCAGATATTAAGCTGATAAGAACAGAGTTAGGACATAATAATACTTTTTGGGTCGTAATATTTGGGAGGGTATTCATTAAAAACAATTGATAATTAGAACAAAAAACTTATTTGATAAAAACTTCAAAAAATTTACACGAAGAATTCACCTAAGTTAATTAGAAATTAAAAAATTTTAAGCCCTACAGGGACATAGCGAAAAGATTTAATTGCCGACGATAACTACTTTAAAGTTAAAACTTAATGACAAGGCGAGTTAAGGGCAAGGGGAAAAATGCCAAAAAAGGAAATGGAAAAACCTACACTGGGGAAGGTACAGTCAAGTGCCTTGTCAAAGTCGGCAGGAGAAACGAGGAGAGAAAAAAAGACAAGGGGCAATTCGGTTACCTGGCAACAAAGCCCAGCACTGAGAACTGAGCCAAAACAAATGGGCGCCCATTTCGGTTACCAAGGCAACTAGTTGACTGCAGCAACAAGAGCTGCTCAAAACAACTGCCACAAGTCTAAAAGCCTGTCTTACCAGGAGGAGCCTCACTCAGTGCGGCGAAAGGCCGAAAGCAACCTCTGACCGCCACTCGTTTTACGGGGGGGGGACACCTATCGGCTAAGAGTGGAGACATCAACCACTGGTCGAAAGGGAGGACATGTCACAATCGGGAAACAAAATCGCTGGTGAGTCGAAAATCGTGAGTCAAAATCGGTGAAAAGACAAAGTCGGTGTCGAAATCGGTGACAAATTAATTAGGATCGAGAGCCCCAACTCGAAACTGCGCCAAAGTGCAGCTGATTATGGTACCTTAGCTGGCCAATGGCGACTTGGAACGGACCTGCGTGACCTTAGTAAGATACCACAGGAACCTAAGTATCACTAAAGAGGCTTGGGCCTGAGGGATAGCACGTCCAAGAACTCAGGTAAAGGGGTGACCAGTGGAAGAGAAATTAGGGGGACCTAACAGGGGGGGTGGGCCCCCCCAGCACCGCGAGCACGTTCACTCAAGTACTGGGAGAGCCGACAGCATTGACCACAGGGTGCACGTTCACACCAGCCAATGCTGCCACCTGACCTAAGCCATCCTTATCAGCTATCTCAGAAAGGGTCGGGGGGAAGGCGAACAATTACGGGATAGCCGTGTTGCTGCGCAACCCCGACAAATCCCCACTAGGGAGCTAAAAATAGCAATTCTGGGGAGAGGGCACCATCCCGCCGCTAGTGCGGGCGTAGTCGACCCTCAGCTGACTTGGCGTAAACCCTTAATCACAAGCCTCCGAAAAAAGGTTAGCGACCTAACCAGTTAACGGTGACCGTGAGGGCTCAGCCGATTAAGCTGATAAGAACAGATACTACACTTTGATCTTAGCCGATAGGCCGAGAAGCGATAACCTGCAGCTGTAGCCGGATTCACAACGCGAAGGACTCAAAAATCACAACTGACTCCATCTGCATACATCACCAACCATTGTTACCAACCCTCACATCAGAGAAAGAAGGAACTCCGATCCACGAAGCTACGATCCTTTTTCTCCTACTCCAAGCCGTTCGCCTATTATCAAAGATCAAAAACAAAGCTTCAAAACCTCTCGAAGAGTCCACGAAAACATACGAACTCGAAAGAGAATCCAAAACCTCAAAAGGGAAAAAAAATTCTCAAAAAGTTCAACATTCCGTAACACACATTAAAAAAAAAAAAAAAAAAAAAAAAAAATTCAAAGACAAACGGTTAAACAAATCGAAAAGTCCAAGACAACGAATTGCAAGGAAAAACAGAACGAAAAGGGCCCAGCACAAATCCCAACTCCACAGAATTATAGGAAGAAAACAAACCAACAATTCCTACCTATCAGAGCAAGGGCGAAACAACAGTTCTAAAACCCGCAGAATCACAACAAAAGAAACAAGCAAACACAATCCATAACTCAGCACAGTTCAAGGAAGAAAAAACAAACCTAAACAACAAGTTTAAACTCCGGAGAACGAGGGCGACACCGAAACAACAATTGCACAACCAGCACGAAACCGAACCAATTGCATCCTAAAAGAAAGAGGGCAAAACAACAACCGCTACCTAACACAAGGGCCAGAGCGAAACCCAAGCAACATTTGCTGAAAGAGGGCGAAACCGAAACCAATTACGACCGAACAAACAGAGAAACCAAACCATTCCCAACTCTGCAGAATTCAACAAACATAAACAGCAATTCCAAATATGCCTAACCTAACACACAGCAAGGACAAAACCAAAAGCAACAACTCTAGAATGACAGCCAAACCAAAACTACGATTCCTACCCAACACACACACAGGGCGACAGAGGAACCAAAACAACAATCCCTACCCAACACACATTACCAGGGCCAAACCAAAACAACAACTGCAAACCCTGCAAAATCACAACAGGGAGAAAAAAAAAAAAAAAAAAAAAAAAACACCAACTGTAGAATGAGGTGGGGGGGGGGGAACAGAAATAACAATTCCACACTCCGCAGAAAGTAAAGGAAAACAACAATTGCACCCTACTACTGAAAGAGGGCAAACCAAAAACAAAAATTCCACAACGCGGGGAGGGGTGGCGAAAACACAAACAACAATTCCTAACTCCGCAGAATCACTACAGCAAAGGAACCAAAAAAAAAACACCGGGGGGGACCGAAACAACAAATCCTGCCAAACACAAGAGATAGAATGAAACCGAAACAACAAGTCTGGAATGAGAGACAAAATCAATGCAAGTTCAATACTTTCTCGATGGCACATACGCAAATTCGAGTGCAAGTAATTACAATCACTCCTAATACGCAAATTAATTTAGCGAGACAGAACGCGGCGGGGGCCGAGATTAACCAATTTCGAACCAATGCAACGTTACTACACCTCCTTCTTTAAATTCATTCCGATAAGCAAACAATTCAATTCCTCAAGGTCACTGTCCTCTGGTTCAGGTGTTTGAAGTGGGAGAGCATCTCAAAACCAAGGGGGGGGGGGGGAACCGTTAAATAAACAAAGGGATAAACTATGAAAGCAGTGTCAACACGAACAAGTCCATCAAGTGGGGGGGGGGAAGGGGGCAGGAAAGACAGAGAGCACCGGGGCCGGGCAAACCAATCAAGAAAATACAAACACTGGAGGGAGGGGAAATAAATTTTGCAATTTCGAGACACACATAACAACAGAAGTAAAGAAACAAACCGCACCCAGTCCGTGGGAGCTGTCAGAAGAAAAATCAACAAACACTAAATAAATAAAAAAATCAACAAACGTACAAGGGCAGGAAAACACCGTCACACAAGGGCGAAAAGTAAACGAATCACAAACAACAAACATAACAAAACGACACGGTACTGAGACAACACACGGAAAAGGTGAACAAACCCGCAACACGTGAAATGAACAAACAAGCCGCGGAGCCTTCCATTCACGCTACAATCCCTTGGCTTAGTGAAATGATTAAGGTATGGTATGTGTCTACTAAAAAACAAGTAAGGTACGTGTCAACTAAATAAACTTTTTTGTGTTTGAAATGGAGCATAAAACTAAGAATTCAAGTACAATTTCCACAAAATTAAAAATAATGTCTGATGTGTTGGGAATGCTGGGTGAAAAATTACAGTCAAGGCAAGGCTTGTACTGCGAAAATTCTAATCAACGTATTCGATTAATACTCATGCAATTCATAAATAAAATCATCATCTGCGCTTAGAGCTATAAAATTTGTTATGCTTTTGAAAAGTTTTTTTATTTTGAAATTTGGCATTTTCTATGCAACAACTCAATCTTTTACAAAAAAAATAATATAAAAAAATGTCATTTTCTCATAAAAAGTGCAATGAAATACACAAGTATAAACACAAGAGATTTTATTGTATTCTACAATGGAGATAAAACTAAATAAAACATGTTCAGAACACTTCAATTCGACATCTTGCAAATTGTTTGCGTAGGGATGTACTGGGTCTGGAACCCAGCAGAGTCCTTTTTTTTTTAATCTTCTCTCACCCCCCCCCCTTTCGACCTTGGATACCCCCCCCCCTCTTTGAAAGACGCCTGCTGTCCATCTGGGGATTTTCGTGTGTGTGTTTCGGTGGAGAATCCAGAACAGGCAGACTTTTGGAAGGAACAGGAGCTCCACCGTGGGACAAAGAGGGAACCTGAAAGAGAGGGGCAATGTAAACTACAAGAGGTATTGCATTCAACTCATATAAAAAGTGTTACCGTATGGAAACTCATCGGGAGAGTTTCGCCTGCGCACATTTAGACATTACTTTTCTCGTTACTTACAAAAGCGTATCATACACAGTTACAAGCGAGTACGGAGAGGCATCAGAGATGCAGAAACTCTGTTCTTATCAGCTTAGGAGGGAGGGGGAAGAGGCTTCTTAGAAACACTTTTACAAGTTTTTGACACTTTTCTCCATCTTTTACGAGAAGGAACAAAGTGACTAGTTGGGGGTTTTTTGGTGTGGTGAGTCTATTTTTAGGTATAAAAGCGGGCCGATCTGGCAATTAGTGCTATAGCCAGCCGACCCTTAGCCATGACAGGGTAAACCCTTAATCAAAAGCCATCTTCCAAAAATTAGTTTAACATCAGAGGCACCCTATGGACGCCGTATCAGATATTAAGCT